>KE154722.1:207111-237917 GCA_000411075.1 Sisymbrium irio | reverse complement strand
TTAATATTTTTTGTAATTATGAATATTTTAAACTTTTATAAATTTATTATGCAAATATAATGTTTGAAAAATAGATTTAAAATAATTTTTTATTTTATTTAGGTTATAATTATAAGAATCTAAAAGTTAAAAGTCTATTATGTAAATAGGAAAGTTTGCCTCTATATATAGAGGAAAAAATAGCAATCCTCTATATATAGAGAAAAATGTAGCAATCTCTATTTTAGGGGAAGATTTAGAGGTGGGTTGGAGAAAAAACTCCTCTATTATAGCATTTAGAGGAGAAAATAGAGGAGGGTTGGAGATACTCTAAACAATACTCAGTTGTGTGTTTCAAATTTTCATGTATCGGATCATTTTCTAAAAGACTTACCTCTTAAAAGTTCAGAGAAGCTATAAACAAACAATTGTGATACAAAAATGATTTGATTTTTCAAAACAATGTTATAGATATACATTATTTTTGAAATATTTATTTAACTCACACATTCATCGTATAATTATTTTATAATAAAAAATGTCAAAAAGTACTTTGTTTTTGAGAAATTGATCTAAATCACACATTATTTTATAATAAAAAATCAAGTGTCAAAAAGAGCATACGTATATATATATATTAAATTATTTTCCCTTTTATTGCTAAGCTCTAATTAGAAAAAATCGAACATATACTTTTTTTATGGTTTTCTACTACTCAGACAAATACTTTTCTATTTACTTAAAAAGCCAAAGAAGAAGAAGAAAGATTCATTGGAGTCCACAAATTGTAGTGCAGGCATTTTTCTTCTATTAAAAGTACTTGTAAGTATATGTGATTCTAAATGCAAAGTGCTAATTATGAAAACGCCAATACTTTATGTTAACCTAAATACATTACTTTGAAAACTGACCTAAATTATACATTGATTGTAGTCAAAAATTTATAATAGGAACTTGAATTTTGTTCTTTTTGTTGTTGACCAAAAAGAAAGAAAATCTTTTTTTAATGAAAGTAATTGCAGGTAGAAAATTTTAAATTCTAAATGCTAAGTCCTAATTGTGGAAGAAAAAACAAATTGAATTTTTTATGTGTGTAAAATATACTCTTTTTATCAACTTAACATACCTCATTTTCATCAACTTAAAATACGTTACTTTATTTTGAAACAATCTTATTTTATAAAGTGATATACTATGCATGAACCAAACTAAATTGTCCATTTAATGCATGCTCCAAGAAACATTTAATTGAGCATCCGAACAACTATGTAAAAGTAACGCAAGCTTTCTCAAACACATGCTTATAAACGACCACCCATAAACTAATCTTCATATCACCAAAATTTCATGCAAACGACATGGCGACATCAAAATAAACAATCTTCATCGTTTTCGTCCTTTGTCTCTCGTGTTAGCTCCTCTCTATATATTTCTCTTATATATTGATTAAATCGATTTAGTAGACCGACAAAACTGTGATATATGTATTTGCAATTATCAGGCACATTGTTGATGAGTGTATCCGGTATACAAGTCCGTGGATCATGCTCGACATCAAAAGATTGCGAGTTGCAGTGTTTCAAAAGATTGCGAGTTGCAGTGTTTCAAAAGAATGGGAGGGCGTGGGGAGTGTGAAGGTGGAAAATGCAATTGTATATGGGAAAAAGTCGACACTAAGCTGACCAAGACAATACTGTGCAAGACGGACCGTGATTGTCCCGATTCTCGTGAATGCCCCAAAGACTATTATTACTCTTGTCTTCATGGAGAATGTACTTGTATTGCAGTATAACTTTTGCTTATTTTATTCTACAATTAATCAAGACTAAGAGATGATCTAAATTAAAGTTAAATGGTTTTAATAACAATCATCGATTTTGGCGTGCTAACCAAGATTAACCAAGAAACGAATTTATATATTTTCGTTGCGGAAACTTAAAAACTTTTGATTTAGTGGAGCGCCTGAATTAATAAAACTAGAAGTACGTTACCATACCAGCTCTGTATTTCTTCTTTTTATTCGTACGTAAAACATATGGTATGTATAGACATATACACTTTTAAATGTTTCAACGTTAATTTTGGAAATGGTATGGTACAGTAAATACGATTTATACACGCACATACTAGTCGAGTGAAGACTGAAGACTGAGCAAGTTTAAAGTCTATACAGACGTGTGTTTATACTCTTTTGTCTTATTGACCTCCCAAAACCGTCCGTCTGGCTTCCTCTTCTCTCTCTCCTCTGCCACCGGGTTAACTTCCGTTGTGGAAAAAGGAAAAAAAGCTTTAAGCTTTTCCAGCAAAAAAGAAGACAAAACACTTTGTCGTTGTTGCTTGAAATCTCTCTAATTATATGCATAAAGCTTGCATCTTTGGGATCTTTCGCTTGTGTTTGATATTCGTTTTGATATAAAGGAGCTCTGTTTAGCGATTACACAATGGTGGGTAGTGACCGCTATATACCGTTTTCACGGTCGAGTAACAAGCGTACGTACACTCTCGCTTCTTCTTCTTCTTCCTGTGACTTTGTTGTTGCTCTTTTGCTGAATAAAAACGGTGCTCACTAAAACCCACATAGGGTTTTGTTTCCGCACGTTCATTTCTGTCCTAAAAATCTTATCTTTTCTTGGGTTTGTTTGATGAAATTAACTTCTTTTTGTGCGGATGTTGAGACAGCTTGGACTTTGAGGTCGCGTAACACGGGCATTAGCAAATCAGAACTTGCCAAGCGTCCTGACCCATTCCTTATGCCGGGTCTCCTTGATGGGGCTGAAGACAGTAAATATGCATGGCTTGCTGATGATGTAAGGAGACTTTGTGAGCTCAAAAGGAATCTCTTAAATGGTTCTGTCTCAATGGAAGATATCAAAACTAGACAACAAAGAAAACCAGTCAAAAGTCTTGTCGTCGATTCCGATTCAGACAATGACTTGCCTCAAAAAACCGTTTCTGTAAGTATTAACTTTATTGCATAAATTTAACGTTCATAGACATCACTTAACGTTTGTGTTAAAGTTTGATTCCATCTTTTGATGCCAAGTTTAAATCTTTATGATCTCATTCTGCTGCATTTTTACCATGGGAAGAGCGGAGAATGCTCAAGAACTGGACCCACTCCTTATACCGAGGCTGATTCATTGAGTACTTCTAAATATAATGGCAATGGAACTCTACGTGGAGAAGAAGAAGACGAACTTTGGAGGCAGATGGCATTTGCTCAAGAATCATCTAAGGTTAGTTATTTTTTACATTTCCATTGACTCATAGAGAGTAGTCCAACAACTGCGTACATCGACTGAAACTTTGACTGTGTTCTTGGTTAGGTGACGGTGGAGAATTTTCAAGGTAATGATCTCAAACAAATCGAAGACTGCGAGCACTCTTTCATCTACAGGGATGATGTTGGAGAAGTGTGTCGTGTTTGTGGACTCATCAAGACACCCATCGAGAGCATAATCGAGGTTGTGTACAACAAGGTTAGTGATCACTGATAAACTGACAGTGGTGGTATAGTATTGACTTTGTTACAAATCTTTAGAGCTTGAATCTACTTTGTTTCCTGACGTAGCCCAAGAGATCAAGAAGAACTTATGTGCGCGAACAAGAAAAAGGGGAAACGAATTGGGTATTGTCAGAAAACCGGTCTTCTCAGACACAAATTTTGGGAGATAAGATGTTCATCCACCCAAGGCATGACAATGAGATGAGGCCTCACCAGATTGAAGGGTTCAATTTTCTATGCAACAACATTGCAGCGGATGAGCCAGGTGGGTGCATCTTAGCTCATGCACCAGGATCAGGCAAGACATTTCTGCTCATCAGCTTTATGCAGAGCTTCATGGCTATGGACCCACAGGCTAAACCGTTGATTGTGCTACCAAAGGGGATCATAGAGTCATGGAAGAGAGAGTTCACTAAGTGGGCGGTCGAGAACATTCCTCTGCTTGATTTCTACAGCGTGAAAGCTGAGTCACGGAGGCAGCAACGGGAGGTTTTAAGAAAATGGGTTGAACAAAGAAGCATTCTGTTTCTTGGGTACCAACAGTTTTCGAAGATCATATGTGATGATACTAACTTAGAGAAGGTTTCAGAAGACTGTAAGCGGATACTGCTTGAGACGCCAACGTTGCTTATCCTTGACGAGGGTCATACGTCAAGGAATAAGGAGACGAACATGCTTATTTCACTTGCTCGTGTCAAGACTCCTCGAAAAGTGGTTCTCACAGGTACTTTGTTCCAAAACAACGTTGAGGAAGTGTTTAACATTTTGAATCTGGTTCGTCCCAAGTTCTTGAAGCGTCCTGGGACTCGAGAGATTGTCTCTCGTATCATGAGCAAGGCAGAGATACCGAGCGGCAAACAAATGAACCAGAGTAGCATCGAGGGGACTTTCTACGCTGCAGTGGAACTCACATTGATGAACAGTAGAGACTCTTCAGCCAAAGCAAGCTTGATAAAGGATCTACGCGAAATGACCCGTCATATCTTGCATTACCACAAAGCAGATTTCCGAGGCTTACTCCCGGGGCTTACCGAGTACACTGTCATGCTCAACCTGAGCTCAGTTCAGAGAGACAAAGTGAAAGGTCTAAGGAAAATGGATTTGTTCAAGCAGATCTCTCTCGGTGCTGCTTTGTATATGCACCCAAGCCTTAAATCTTTCTTGGAGACAAACCCGTCGAATGGAGAAAAGGGTTTTGGTGATAACAGCAGAACACTAAAGAAGCTAGACGAGATGGTGAAGAAGATCAACGTTAGAGACGGTGTGAAGATGAAGTTCTTCCTCAACCTCTTAGCTCTGTGTGAATCAACAGGAGAGAAGCTCTTGGTCTTCAGCCAGTACATCATTCCAATAAAGACTCTAGAGAGACTCATGATGTCAATGAAAGGCTGGAGCTTGGGGAAAGAGATGTTCACAATCACAGGAGATTCGAGCAATGAGCAAAGAGAAGTGTCAATGGAGAAGTTCAACAATTCACCAGAGGCCAAAGTCTTTTTCGGATCAATCAAAGCCTGTGGGGAAGGAATATCACTCGTGGGTGCATCACGAGTACTGATTCTTGATGTTCATCTAAACCCATCTGTGACTCAGCAAGCCGTGGCTCGAGCTTACAGACCAGGACAAAGGAAGAGAGTGTATGCTTACAGACTCGTGGCTGCTGAGTCACCAGAGGAAGAGAGCTACGAGACGTGTTTGAGGAAAGAGATGATGTCGAAGCTGTGGTTCGAGTGGAAGTTTGGAACGGGAAGAGATGAGTTTGGGTATAGAGCCGTCGACGTTGATAATTCCGGCGATGCGTTTCTCGAGACGGCCAAGATGAGTGAAGATATCAAGAGTTTGTACGTAAGGTAAGGTGAAACCATTTTGATAACCGATTTTAACCGGTACGAACCGGGTATTGGAATTTTAGATTATTCGGATAACAAACATTTTGTGTTTATTGGGACTTTAATTGGTTTAAAAGATGAACCAAACTGTAATTGAATCTCGTCTGAATGATCTACTTTTACTAGCCGTCTGCATGTTATCATTTACTTTGCTTATTCAGTAAAGCTGACCTGTAAAATCAAAGTATCAAAACCAAAGGATTTTAATTTAGCTGGAGATAAAACAAGAAGTCGAACCGAACCGAACCGAAATTGTGTTATTCGGTTCGGTGTAGTAGATAAATATCTGCGGTTAGCCGGTTAAGTTGGGATTTAGTGGGTTTTGTGAATAAACCCTAGATTCGTCTTGTTAGTTTTATCGGCGCCTTCTCTCTCTCTCGTCTTTCTCTGATCGAGCTCTGCAACTGAAAACATCGTGAAACCCTAATCTTAGCTCTAAGGTATCAACGACTAATCAATGGGGAAGAACAAGAAAGAGAGGAAAGATGGAGAAGAAAAGTCTCAGCACTCTGCTGCCACTGTATGCGTCTCTGGATTGCCTTATTCCTTCACCAACGCTCAGGTGGTCGAATGAGAATCCTATAACAGTTTGTGAATTCGAGTTTGAGCGAATACTCTATGTATATCCTTCGAATTGTCAGTATTGATTTTATTCAAAATTGATTGATTCAGCTTGAAGAAGCTTTCAGCGACGTTGGTCCCGTCAGGCATTGCTTTATGGTGACAAACAAAGGTGAGTGAATCTTGAGTCACAATCGGAACCTTAAAGCTATCTCACAGCAGGAGCTAATCATGTTTCCTCGTGTAATTTTTTGATTTACAGGAACAAATGAACACCGCGGCTTTGCTTTTGTTAAATTGTAAGCTAAACCCACTTATTGAAACTCTTTAACTGATTCTCAAAGTGGTTTTGATTCCTAATACTGGAGTTGGCCCGTTTGCAGTGCTTTGCCAGAAGATGCTAACCGTTCCATTGAGTTGAAGAGTGGTTCTACTGTTGGGGGACGTCGGATTACAGTTAAACAGGCCACGCATCGGCCTTCTCTTAAAGAACGTCGTACTAAAGCAGCTGAAGGTTGGTATCTCTATGGTTTCAGTTAGATATTGTTATCTCAGCATTGACATCTATTCCTTATGTAACGTTGCTTCTTCTTTGTTTTTTGGAACTAGGGATCTCATTACCTGAGAGTTCCCAGGCTGAGAATGACGACAAGGATAGTTTGATCTCTGAGACAGACAAGCCAGGTATAAGTATGACTAGATTTTGTGTCTGAGTCTAATTAAGTTGGTTTGGTTCTCCTTTCTCAATCAATTTGTATTTGCTGCATCAGTTCCTCCACCCGAGAAGAAAATAGAGAAGCCAGTTGAGAAGAAAAAAGAGAAGCCAGTTGAGAAAAAAAAAGAGAAGCCAGTTGAGCGCAAAAAACCAACAAAGCTTCATGTTGATTTACCTGACAAAGAAACATGTTCGGATAAGCAAAGGTATGAGTTTTGATTTTTTAATAACGAGCTGATTTTTGTATGGTGGACATATATACGGAATGAATTTATACTAGCGTTTCTAAGGAAGACTATCTCGTTGAGTCTAAGCATGTTGTTCAAAAGACCTGTAAATACACCTAATTTCTATACGTATCATCAAAACTGCGTCTCTCGTTTTTACTTGCTTATATTTATGTTTTCATTGGGTGAAGAGTTGCAAGAACTGTAATCTTTGGTGGCCTTGTTAATGCTGAGATGGCAGAGGCAGTCCATAATCGTGTCAAAGAGATTGGCACTGTGTGCTCTGTCAGATTTCCCCTACCCAAAGACGAGCTTCAACAAAATGGTAAGAATCTTGCTAACAAAATCTAGGCAAATGCCTGTTTGCATAACCCCGAACTTGTTATGTAGTACATATGAGTTAGATGTCAAGTTATCCACCAGAGCCGCTTGATATAGGATTCTGTGTAGCAGAGAACGACATCGTTATTCCAGGCACCACACAAAGTGTCTTAGAGTTTCAAGGAATACTATTGGGACGCGAATCTCCATTAATTATTAGATTATATTAGCCATATCAAGAATCCTGGGCAGTGAGAGTATGTATACAAATAAACACCATTTTCGCTAGTCCAGGTTTATGGGGTTGACTTTTTGGAATATTGCTGTTGAAATGCATCACCTGCTCATAATTTCCTTTGATAAGATATCTTTTGGTGATTGTTGCCTCCCGTTTCAATATCTTTTGGCTGCATTATAGTTTCTTACTTCATATCTATACTTATTTATATACATTTGATATTACACGCATGCGTATTTACATAAATAGTACATATAATCATAATTTCTTAAAGCCTGTCTGCACATGTTCTTTCTGCTATCTGAAAATTTGAAAGACACCCTAGACATCCTATCAACCTGTTAAATATTACTTTCTATTGTCAGCATATGGTTATAAGCTTATTTGATTCTCTTATAAGAGCATGCCAGACTTCGTACTCATGATGCGTTCATTAAGCGTTAAAACTGTTATCTTTATCAGGTCTTACCCAAGACGGATGCAGGGCAGAAGCATCAGCTGTTCTCTTTACGAGTGTCAAATCTGCTTGTGCTGCTGTTGCAGCACTACATCAAACAGAGATAAAGGGAAATCTCATTTGGGCGCGTCAACTTGGTGGGGAGGTGAGCATTATTTGCTTTTCAACAATGCATGAAGTTAACTGATTAGCATTCAGAACAGTTCATGATCTATTTGAATTTTGTTGGAGGCAGGGCTCAAAGGCTCAGAAGTGGAAACTTATTATCCGAAATCTTCCTTTCAAGGTTCTTTTAACCTGTTTATTTTTCTTCTACAGTTTCCTACAATAGACTATGTATGTTTTTCTCATGGATTTTCTTTGTGGAATTGCAGGCTAAACCTAGTGAAATTAAAGAAGTCTTTTCAGCAGTAGGGTTTGTCTGGGATGTTTTTGTTCCTAAAAACTTTGAAACTGGGTATGTTCGAACTCTTCTGGGTGGTTTTCTTGATTATGAGTTAATGAATGTCCACTGTCCTCATTTAGTGGAAATATTTTGGCAGGCTACCTAAGGGTTTTGCATTTGTCAAATTCACGTGTAAGAGAGATGCAGAAAATGTAAGATCTAGAAACATGGGTGTATTTGGTTATTTTCCATTCAGATCACTTGTCTCATTTATTTTTGCATCTTCAGGCAATTCAAAAGTTCAACGGGCACATGTTTAGTAAAAGACCTATAGCTGTAGACTGGGCTGTACCTAAGAATCTCTATAATGGTGCCGCTGATGCCGCCACTGCTCCAGAAGATGGTATGTTCCGTATTGTTTTTTTCGGTTGGGAATCTTAATAACTTATACTTAATTTTCTTAAACTTTTTGTAGTTATTTTGTATATGAGACCTGATAATCTAATATTGCCACACTAAAATTTAATGCCTAGTATATAATAATGAAGGAAACAAATACAGTTAGTGCGATGGCCGAAGTTTTGTTTTACCTCTTCCTAACAGAAAATTCATCCTTTTTGGCAGTTGAAAAAAATGAAAGTGATGAGGACAGTGATAACAGTAGTGTTGATTTGGAGGAGGTTGATGATGCTGCAGAAAGCCATCAATCTTCAGGTGATGATATTGATGACGAGGAGGAGGAGGAGGAGGACGGCAGTAACAAACCGAGTGGATCAGATGCAGTGGAGACAGATGCTGGGACCGATGTGAATTTTGAAGAGGAAGCAGATGTTGCGAGAAAGGTGCTTAAGAACTTGCTTGCGTCTTCAAAAGTAACTATTGCTTCGCATGATGAAGAGACCGAGGAGTCAGATAAGAACAAACTCGATGATCCATCAACTAAGCCTGTCGTTGAATCTTCTGGTGTTTCTGAACCTTTGAAATCCATTAAAACCAAAGAGGTGGCTCCTAAAGAAACGCAGGAAAATGATGATTTCAAGAGAACTGTATTTATAAGCAACATCCCGTTTGATGTTAGTAAGGAAGAAGTCAACCAGAGGTTTGCCGTATTTGGGCAAGTTGAATCATTATTCCTAGTTCTCCACCCTATCACAAAGTAAGCATCCTTCTATGCTTTGAATTTATTGAATCATAAAAGCAAATTCACGCTCTGGTACCTCCCTAAGCTCAAAGCTTCACATTTCGTCTCTCTATGTGTAATCTTTTTCAGACGACCAAAAGGGACCGCCTTTCTCAAGTTCAAAACAGAAGATGCATCAGATGCAGCCATTTCAGCTGCCAGTACCGCCTTAGGTGTCGGTGTCCTTCTTAAAGGCAGGCAACTGAGCGTTATGAGGGCTGTGGATAAGAAATCTGCGAAAGACATAGTACTCGAAAAGACAAAGGAGAAGAATCTTGACCATCGAAATCTTTATCTTGCTAAGGTTTACACTTATCTCAGTTCTCACAAAATCTCTGGAAAAATCAGAATTAGCATATACTAATATTGATCCCGTTTTGACTTCCACAGGAAGGTCTGATCCTTGAAGGTACACCTGCTGCTGAGGGCGTGTCCGCAGAAGATATGGACAGGCGAAAAAGGTTGACGTTTTTTTTTGTACTTTCTCATATATGCGTGTTACTGTGTAGAAATAAGAGATGGTTGAGCATTTGTGGTTGCCCTTTGCAGATTGTATGAAAACAAGATGAAAAAGCTTCAGTCTCCTAACTTCCATGTATCTAAAACGAGGATTGTCATTTATAATTTACCAAAGACCATGGATGAAAATCAACTACAAAAGCTCTTAGTTGATGCTGTTATCTCACGAGCTACAAAGCAGAAGCCAGCTATCCGACAGGTTACATATTCGCTGCCTTTGTGCTAATAACAGTTCAAACATAGATCTATGATCTGAATCTGTTTTCGTTTTTCCGATGCAGATCAAGTTTTTACAAAACGAGAAGAAGGGTAAAGTTGATACAAAGAACTACTCACGTGGAGTTGCGTTTGTAGAGTTCACAGAGCCTGACCATGCTCTTGTGGCCCTGAGAGTACTTAACAACAATCCTGGTAAACATTGCTGATTTCTATTTTTTTTACCGTCAAACTGAGCATTTTTTTAAGAGCGGTTCTCGTTTAATAATGCTATGATAACGCACCGATCTTGAAGTACAAGGGATGCCACAAGATTTAGACTGTATCATTATGGCTGATAACAAGTCCATGTTATTCAGTAAACCCAAGAATCTCAATCTCATGTTACGGTCATCGATTTGGCTTTTTTTGCAGAGACATTTGGTCCTCAACACCGTCCCGTTATAGAATTTGCTGTTGATAACGTCCAGAAGTTGAAGATACACAAAGCTAACCAACAGCAGCAACGCAATAGACACATTGCATCTGAGGAGCAGCGAGTGAACGGCGAAGCACAGGCAGAAGACGCTCATCCTGGCAATAATTTGAAACGAAGAACGAGGGATGGGGATAACACTGGTCCAATGGAAGAGAATGCAAGCGGGTTTAAGAAGAATAAACCTATGCGCCCACGTGAACAAAGGAGACAACAAGCAAAATTTGAGGAGAACAGCAATCTCTCAGCGAAAGAAGATGCAGGAAAGAAGATGAACAAGAAGCCTACAGGCAAACAAGAAAATACTAAGGAACCACCTTCAAACGAGAAGGGCCAATGGAAGAAGAGACAGCAAGAGGCCACAGAGAAACCAAATCCGAAGAAGATTTCCAAAGATGTGAGCGACGTACCAAGAAAGAGAAAGTTTGAGGACGTAAGAGGTGGAGAGAGTGTAAACGGACAAAGGAAGAGAAAGAATCAGAACGAGAAGAAGAAGCAAGGTGGAGCACCCGAGGTTGTGGACAAACTCGACATGTTGATTGAGCAGTACAGGTCTAAGTTCTCGCAGAACTCAGCCAAAACCGGCCCACAAAAACAGAGCTCTGGACAAGTCAGGAGATGGTTCCAGTCCTAATTGACCTCGGAAATCATCAAATGTCAGTTTTCTTATGCAGTTTTGATCTCGAAATGGCTTCGAAATGTTGCATATTAACGTTTTGTTTTTCTCAATTGTATTGTTCTTGATTCTGTCTGAAAAAATCTTATTTCTTTGCTTTTCACATATCGTTTTTGTTTGGTATCCAGGTGAATCAATCCCCTAAAACTAAACCGGATATGAACCATGACAAAATCAGGATTTCTTTTGAGACGATTTTACTTAAAACCCCGGACTAGATTAGCAGGTAGTCAACAAATGTAGCATGTTTAAATCTAGCCAATAACAGCAGGTAAATCACCTAATTCTCGAAGAAGCAGAGATAAATACTCTCGTTATGTGTGTGTGCCAACTAACATTCTCGCAGGAAAATTAGATTACATAACCACCTATGACGTGTCAGATCATCATTGGTTTGAATATTTCCGCGTTTTCCGTTTTTAAATATCTTTTTTAGATCCTTAGAGTTTGTATTTGTATATAAACCCTCTTTCTCGTCCTCTTATGATCTTCTCCATTATTTCGATCGGTTACTAATGGATCATCTTAGGGTTTCATTCTACTTTTGTCTTGTCTTAGTTTTCTTTGTCTCTTTTTCGGTTTGTGACAAGGACAGCGACGATATATTGATCCGGCAAGTGGTTAATGTATCGGAGCCGAAAGTTATGTCGTCCGAGGAACACTTTTCTCTGTTCAAGAGGAGATACGGCAAAGTTTACGGTTCCCTAGAGGAGCATCAACACAGATTCATGGTTTTCAGAACTAATATGTGGAGAGCGATGCGTAATCAGAGGAGGGATCCTTTTGCTCAACATGGTGTTACGCAGTTCTCTGATCTGACGGCTACTGAGTTTAGGAGAATGCATTTGGGTATCAAAGGTGGTTATAAGCTTCCCAAGCACGCTAACAAAGCCCCTATTCTCCCTACACATGATCTTCCAGATGATTTTGATTGGAGAGACCGTGGTGCAGTTACTCCCGTGAAGAATCAGGTTTGGTTTTTCAAGATTATGGTAAACAAGTTGAAATTGGACATATATCTGATGGATGACTTGTGAATTTAGGGTTCATGTGGATCTTGCTGGAGTTTCAGCACTACAGGCGCGCTTGAAGGTGCTCACTTCCTCGCAACTGGTAAACTCGTCAGTCTCAGTGAGCAACAGCTCGTAGATTGTGATCACGAGGTGAGAGGCTTGGTTTCATATATGTCATCTCGTTGTTTATGATGATTGAATGTGGAATTTGAGGGACACCCATCTATATATATATATATATATATGTGCTTTTGGACTGAACAGTGCCGATTTCTTTTGTTTGTAGTGTGATCCAGAAGTGGTAGGTTCATGTGACTCTGGTTGCAACGGTGGGCTAATGAACAGCGCCTTTGAGTATACCCTCAAGAACGGAGGGCTCATGAGAGAGGAAGACTATCCTTACACAGGCACTGATGGTGGGACCTGTAACTTAGACAAGTCTAAGATTGTTGCTTCTGTCTCCAACTTCAGTGTTGTCTCTATCAACGAAGATCAGATCGCTGCAAATCTTGTTAAAAACGGTCCTCTAGCTGGTAATGATTCTAACCGCACAAGTCCACTGACTAAACTAACCTTTTCATGCTAAATCTGAGGTTTCGGGTTTTCTCTCTTGCAGTGGCAATCAATGCAGCTTACATGCAAACTTACATTGGAGGAGTGTCGTGCCCTTACGTTTGCTCCAAGCGGCTTAACCACGGTGTGTTGTTGGTTGGTTATGGCTCGTCTGGGTTTGCTAAGGCAAGGTTCAAGAACAAGCCGTATTGGATCATCAAAAACTCGTGGGGAGAAACTTGGGGTGAGAATGGTTTCTATAAGCTATGTAAAGGACGTAACATTTGCGGCGTTGATAATTTGGTTTCCACCGTCGCTGCCTCCGTCTAGGGGGTTTTTCATTATTAGACAATTTGACTATCTGAGCTCTTTGCATTTCGCATCTTGTATCTGTTAAACAAGTTCAAATCATGTAAATAAGTCTAATGGAATGCATTTCTCGGTGAATCTTTTGTTTGCGAAATCAACATCACAAGAACACTCGCTTTCTCACGGATCAGAATCATCTCGAATAAGATAAACAAACGACCTGAACAAGAGCATATACAGTGAGATTTCACTCACTAACAAGCTTAGTTCCGGTTTTATTGTAGGTCCACTTTATCAATTGTTCCCTGTTGAATCATGTCAAACAAAAGAGCTTGGACGAAATCAACCTGAAGAGATTTGAATCATTGGGATCCCTAGCAATGACAGAGTGTCACCCCTTCATTGTGACACCTTAAACATTTTGGATTGTTCTCAAGACTCTATAAAGAGAAGAGTCATCTTGTATCGAATTAAGAAACGGAAATAACAAATGTCAAAAACTTTCTCTACACATTTTTTTCATTTTGTCAAATTTGACAATGTGCGTTGTCTTCTAATTGGACTAGGCTTCATGTTAGAGAGAGTAGCGAGGCAGCTCCTGCACATGTGAGCCATGACGACATAAGAAAAGGTCAGGTCACCTTGGCTTCATCAGATTTCTGACTCGATTCAAGACGCGAACAACCTCAAACATCAAGATAACATCAAATTCACCGCCTTTTGAGCTTTCTTTCGAGAGATCAGGTGGTGTTTGTGGACTTTGACATATGACCAAATCAAATCCCCCAAATCTCTTAATTACAGGCTCCAACTGCTTTGTACGCACAGTGTTAATGTCTTCAAACTGCACAAGCTCTCCAGTTTGTCCTGAACTCTGCCACCACCTCTTCATTATGTTACGGCTCAACCCACAAGCCTCAACAGAGAACACGACTTTCAGAGGAATCCCAAGGCGGCTTAGGGTAATTTCTGCACCACCGATACCACTAAACATAGACAAAACTCTTAACCCTTGAGGAAACATATGTTTGAGCACGGAGAGATGGTACCCCAGTGTGTCTGTTTGGAAGCAAAAACGAAGTAGCTTGAATCTCTCAGCCAGTCTTACACCACCTATCTTCGTGTGGTTTGTTGGATATCCCATAACGAGCTCAAGATCTTCAGGTGAGATGTTTGGAGCGATCACAACATCTTCAGGCTTTGGGAGTACACTGAACCGGTTGACAATTGGAAGATTGTGAACATACCCTTCTTTCCTGGAGATGACTGAATACAACCGAGTGTCAACATGCTCAGGGAGAACGTCATAAAAGAAACTCGAGATCTTAGACCACGACCCAGGAGATAGTTCACCGATGTTTCCATAGAGAAAATAAGGTGACTTGACTGCCATTGAGGAAAGCTTCTGGGACAAACGTGGCTGCATTGCACTGGGAAGGTCATAAGGCTTCTCTCTCGACTCATCTTGCATCCCTGGTGTTTCCATAACTGACCTTGAGCCTCCCATATAACCAGGTCTTAGCCGTTTCCTTCTGTCATCAACGTCAGTCTCTCTGTAATCTTCATCTTTTATTCTTTTACCCATTGAGTTGTCTCCCACATCGGCAGCGCCACTCGAGGAACCCTCATCACCAACAAGTCTCCAACTCTTTGAAGGACATGCACGAGTCATTGCAGGAGCTGCTGAAACTTTCTACAGTGACACCAAATATCATTGAGTACAAATCCAACAATATCATAGCACAATTAGGAGAAGAGAATGAGATTGTTTCAGTAATATAGCAGTAGCAAAAGCTCTAGTTTCAGCACTGTGATTCAAGACGAGATATCTTTTGAGTGCGTCATAGAAAGTCCATATATGGAAAAAAATAGAAACCTACATACCTTTTCTATATTTTCACGGTCACCAACAATGATTGACGAAGCGAGTTTAGAAATCTGAGCATGTGCACCTGAAGAGGTTGCAAAATAGATTATGTACCAAATATAATGACTATCCCAATCAATATAAACTAGTATTCATATTTAAAAAGTGGCAGTAGACCAGGTCAGTGCTTCTCTCATTCACATTCCATGCATTGAATGAACAGGTTGTTGCCTAAGCTACTCACCATTTTTCTCAATTGCCCTTGAGATTTCATGACGAGAGAATCCCATTTTCAATAGTTGCAAAGTTTTGTCCGTTTCCTTAAATGGTAATTCGTTGGAAACCTGGATGTAAAACATGAAATAAAGGTTAGTTCATGATACTAAAGGTAAAGACCACATGAATATATACAAAATGAAGCTAAAAGAGAAGTAGTGGAATCTACTGAGAAGAAGCAACAAAAGGAAATAAAGGAAACATGTTAAAGCGCAACAGAAAGCATAAGCAAGGATATCAACAGCTAATGTCAGAAGCACCAAATACCTCAGTTGCTAGAACATCATGTCTATTGGTTTCAATACGGCCAGGTAAGTTTCCGGATTCTTGTGCATACTTTTCAGCTAACTGTGCAGCAGTAATGAAGTCTACCATCTCATCAATTGGCGCGTCTTTACCTATCACACAGAAACGAGAATCATGAAGAAAGACATGCCAAACGAGAGCTGATGCTAAGTTTTTTATACAATCTTCTTATACAATCACACGCAAAGGCTTTCACACTTGCATAATCTAAACAAGAGCTTCAATGTGTATAGAATAATTACCAAGCCTACTTAGTGCAAGATCAACAAGAGTTTGAGGGAACCTCATTGATAGCAACATCATCCTCGTTTCATTCGCTTCGTATCGAATATCAGGCTCCTGCAAAGGAAGAAAAGAAAATAAAGAATGGCATTGCGGAATGAATCACAAGACATAAGCATGACATGTTATGCTGCAAAGATACCTGTTTAGGTTCAGGATGGTCTGCTCCAATGCTCTTAGTCAGAATATCAACCAAGGATTCAAAATCCTCTACACCTGCATGTGAAAAAGTAAACTAGCTTAACATGAAGCACAACCATAAGAGGGAAAAATTCAAATGTCTGCAAGTAAACACCATTACCATTTTCAGAAATGGCTTTCTCAACAGCAACAGAATCAAATCCCATCTCAATCAGTAGAGACTTGACAGAAGAAGAAGCAGCATTAACCTACAAAAATCGAGACTTTGAAAAGTCACACAGACAAAGCTCCCAAAAACAATGATAAACCCAAAATAAATCTGATTTCATACCATCTTTGAGAGTAGAAAAGCACAGAAGAGAAGGCTTCAGAGTCTGCACCACATACAACAACGAAAGTGTGAACCTTTATACATTTGTTTAATGTTGCACATGGAATAAAAAACAAATGATTAAATAAATGGCAAAAAAAGGAAAAAGGGCAGCTCCACATTGAGAATCGGGAAAGAAAGACGAAACCTTTAATAGTAAAAGAAGAATCAAACCCACACAAAAACCAGATGAAACCTAAACAAAAGTAAAGGAGAGTCATTTCCAAATTTTCAAATGAGGATCGCGACGACGAAGAGGGAACACAGAGAGAGTGAGAGAGAGAGAGGGAAGAGAGAGGGTCCATTACCTTAGCGGTGGTCCACCTCCGACGCCGTCAAGTTTCGCCAAATGTGTTTTCTTTTTGATAAAAAATATAAAATTTGTGAGTCTTCTTAAGTCAATTTACTTTCTCCTTCTTTCTTCATTTCGTATAGTAATATATCTATCTCTGTTTATTACAATTAATATCCCATTAAAAACTAGTATATTTCTTACTAGATCTGTATAATATAGCTTATATATCTAATATATATTTTAAAAATATAATCAATATTTTCGTGGTTAAAATGAATTTTTGATTTTTTATTAAATTATAAAATATTCAATGATATTACTGGTATAATGTTTGTGAATGTTATTAGTATAATAATTTATGAAATGATAAAGAAATGTAAATACTCAATTTTCTTTATAGTAAGATATCTTTAATAGCACCAAAAGATAAAAATTTATGATAAGTGAATAGCCATTTTAAGCTATTATAATAAACTAATCTAATTGTTGATAGTTATTTAAAGGTCAGGAATAAACATTTCAAATGATGAAAGTTATTCAGACACAGAAATATACAAAATAAAATATATAACAACTATATATTATAATGAGTTTTTGTATACTTATTACTATGTAAATTTTGCGCACGAAAGATGAGAGATCAAATGACTGATCTTGTTAAGTAGAAATATGCAAGAGAGAAATTCAAGGTCTAGTTCTTGTTCCTTTTGCCTCAAATGGTGCGAGTTGACTTCGAGCATGAGCACATGAGTGGTCTCATGGTAACGCAAATTGCGAGTCGAGTGACTGGTTCATAGTTACACAGCTTACATCAATCACTGGACAAGAGAGATAGTTCAAACAAGTGGGATTCGGAGTGGAGTGAGATCCTTAATCAAAAGATATCAACGAAGAAACGTGCAGTTGTAGCCGGGACGGGATCTCATAGCAACACTAAGAACAACTTGCTGAAATCGCGTGCACAACAAGTTGCTCTTCTCTAACACTAGAAAGAGCCGCATCATCTTCAGTTTCCAACACAAGAGTTGAATGCCTTAACCAATATATTGTACGTAACTACATTAGGCTCAGAAGTCAGAACCTAGCTTGCTCATTGAAGACATCATTTTTAAGCTGTTGTTATATCAAAACAGAGTCAATCTCCTCAACAACCTTCCATAAATGAGAGTCAATTTGCGTCGTTTAGGCTAATAAGTGTACCTTTAATAAGAATGGATGATTCAACCCTGTCGTCTTTGTGAGTTTCATGAAGATTCACGCTCATTAGATAGACCCTAATCTTCATTGTTTAAAAAAGTATCAATACATATTATAAATGGTAACCAGGGTTTTACTTGCTCGCTTTCAATCTTCTTCTATATAAAGACAGTTACACTGGACTAAGTTAGGTCAAACCATTTGGCCCAAAATAGACTACGGACCTCGTTCTATTTGTCTATACTAACTAAGTTGTTAGTGTCGTTGTCGTGTTTGTACCTGAGGGCCCAGAGACGAAGATAAGAAGCAGTGTTGGAGACAGCTCCAAGCACAAACTCAATGGTGTGAATGAGCTGGTGCAGAAAGATTTCGCTGAACTCAAACTCTTCGTGTCCATGAGATCCCCCGTTTGTTTCTACTTGAAGACTCTCATCTGTCTCGTCAAGCTGTGCGTATGACTCACCTTGATGTCTCTGAAGAAAGCAAAAAGGAAAGGGACTCACAGCTTCATGTTGTTTCTTCAAGATAAACGGCTTTGGCAACAACATCCACGGAACAGAAACCAGCGCCAGAAAGAGGAAAAACAACATAAAATAAAAAAATGTGTAAAGGTCAACTTTAATTTATAAAATGTCTTGTCATTTCGTCGAACACCACATATGCATCGTGTATTGTACTATTATTTTAAAGCAACACTTGCAGAGAGATACAAACACAAAACCAAAACTCTTGTTGGATCTATGGTCTGTGTCACTAACACAAACGTTGACTAATCTCACAATTTAGCCATGCAGGAAGGAGATAAAGTTGGGGTTAGTTTCCTAGGTTTATCCATAGATCCACTAAAATCAAGAAGAGTGGATAAAGCTCAAAAAAGAAAACATGTATCACCTGAATCTGATACTTGTAGCTTTCTTGGTAGCTTAAAGTTTGCAAAAGTTGGAAACTTTACTTCAAAATCTGTAACCAATGGTCCAAGAAGTCGATTAGATATTGGGAATCTTGTTAAATCTGCATTAGCAGGAGGAATCTCATGTGCTTTCTCTGCTTTTCTAATGCATCCAGTTGACACTGTCAAGGTAATAAAAAACAAATCTAATCTTCTTGTTTCAGTGCTTATGAGGTTGTTGTGAGTTAATCATATTCTGCTGTTTCAATCATTAGACACAAGTTCAAGCATCAACAACATTGTCATTTCTTGAAATAATGTCAAAGATTCCTGAGATTGGTGGTCGAGGTTTATACAAAGGATCTATTCCCGCTGTTGTTGGTCAATTTGCAAGGTTTTATCATCTCTCTTTATTGCTCTGCGTTTGCTTATAAGCATCAACGTGACATTTGGTCTCTTTGTTTCCCATGTTACAGTCATGGTTTAAGAACAAGTATATATGAAGCAAGTAGACTAGCATTACCGGTTGTTGCTCCTGGTCTCCTCGACATCCAAGTTGTTATTATTAAATTCTCATTACATCAACTTAAGCAAGTAGACTAGTATTTGATTGTTTGGAATCTTGATTGTTTAGGTTCAGCCAATCGCGTCTTTTCTTGGCACGGTTTTGGGGACAACACTGAGAATACCGTGTGAAGTGTTGAAACAACGGTTACAAGCCAATCAGTTTGATAACATTGTTGAAGCTACGGTTTCGACTTGGCATCAAGAAGGGCTCAAAGGGCTCTTTCGTGGGACTGGTGTTACTCTTCTACGTGAGGTTCCGTTTTATGTTGCTGGTATGGGACTTTACAACGAATCAAAGAAGGTAAAATCTTTTTTCTTTGTTAATCAACAAGTTTCTGACATAGAGAAAGTTAAGAGAGAACTAAAACATAGGCATGGTTTGGTTTTGAGTTGTTAAGCTGGTAGAGAGAAGATTAGGGAGAGTGCTTGAGCCGTGGGAGACTATAGCAGTTGGAGCCTTGTCTGGTGGTTTCACGGCTGTTTTAACGACACCGTTTGATGTGATTAAAACGAGAATGATGACGGCTCCACAAGGCGTGGAATTATCTATGTGGATGGCTGCGTATTCCATTCTCACACATGAAGGCCCTCTTGCTTTCTACAAAGGAGCTGTTCCAAGGTTCTTTTGGACTGCTCCTCTTGGAGCCTTGAATTTGGCAGGTTATGAACTTCTTCAAAAGGCTTTGATCAGACCTCTAGATCAATCAGTTCATACCGATTGACTTTTGTTTTACAAAAGCGCTACACATAGTTTTGAGTGGATTTATCATTTGTTCACATGTTTTCAATTGTAGCAGTCTCTTGAAACTATCTATGCAGCTCGTTTTACGACTGCATTATATCAGACGTGTATCTATTAAAGAAAACTTTAGCTCGGCCTGTATCAAAAACTGCATCACCCTTGGATCGATTTCGTGAAGCAAACAAAGGGTCTTCAAATTGGCATTTACAAATTTATCATAATCTAAAGTCTTTTTTCGACCAAATAATGATTTCCTGTATTCATCCTTAATTAGATAGGGTTGTGGTGTGTTCAACAGCCTCCGGCTTGTGCTATAAATCAATATCCGTTTTAAGATTTGGGTTGCACAAGGAGGAGGCTCTCTCTTCCTTACAAGCTGAGCATATTATGTTAGCCTTACCCGAAGCAGAGAAATGTAATTTCCACTTCTTCTTTTTTGAATCTTACTCCTAATGTTGATTAACAAGCATATCCCTACTTTAGCTTATTACTTCGTTTGTATTTGATAGTTTAGAGTGTGTTTTGCAGACATGACAGATATTTCAGCTCGATCGGCGTCAGAGCATCTTAATTCCTTGATTTTGTGAAACCATTCATCGTCATCATAGAACGTTTACGCTTAGCTAAGATTTGAGCCGCAGTGAGGGCTACGTAAGTAAAAGAACACAGGTGCATGCAGCTTGTAAATGTTTCAACCAGAGGATGGAAGCATTTAGCATTGGAGGTAAAATGGCGGTGAAGATCTATTTAAACTGCCCCATCCATATGAACGCAGGTGCATCCAGCTTGTTTGTTCGCTATATAGGAGGAATACATTATTACATCTTCTCTGTCCACATTAACGCCCAAAAAAAGATAGATATGTCCCTTGTGGAATTTACATATAGGCTGCTTCTGCTTGCCTACATATTAGCTCAATTACTACTAGTTTAGCTTCTTGACAACCAAGCAGCAATGAATTGCTTTTTCGCTAAATTTTGTGGAAGACAAAACAAGGACCAATAATGTGAAAATACGTCTTCCTTACTCATTGTCAATTGTCCAAAATCTTGTTCTCAAATCCAAGGTAAACTGTTTGATAACTAATTATGAAAGTATGATCGTAATCTAAGTGTTGTTCATTTGTTTTGCAGAGATGACAAGAGATTTCATCAGTTTGGCGTCAGAACATCTGAACTTTTATAAAACCATCTCGTCGTCCGTCCATTTGGTACATTAGTATTATCAAATGTATACGCTTAGCTTGAAGAATTAAGCCACAATGTAGGTTACGCAAGTCCTACTACTTGAAGTTAATTAAAATGGTGATTAAGAGCTCTAAAGTGCCACATTCAGATATGAACAACACAGAGTAATTTGAAAGTAAACATATGTACATCTTTTTTGTTGGTTCTGTATAGAAGGAGGAATACATTATTCCATCTTCTCTGCACACACTAACGCCCAAACAAAAATAGATAGGTCCTTATGGAAGTACATACTACATAGGCTGTTTCTGCTTGCTTAATAATAATTCAGAGAGAAGATATAAAAAAATTATTACTACTAGTTTAGTTTCTTGACAAACAAGCAAAACAACAAATGGGAAGATTTTTTAACCTTAAATAATAATCCACATCCTTCCCCATCCTTTTTCTTTACATTATTTCACCATTTTCCCCCCTCGGTACAGGTACAATAATTTCAATATAAAGTTCTAGCAAGGAGGAAAATGGGCAAGAGAAAACATCCAAAGTTTTTCTCAGATCAAAGAAAAAAAGAATTGGTTGAAGAAGGGAACTCTCCGAATCCTTCTCATACCTTATATATAT
This sequence comes from Sisymbrium irio, assembly GCA_000411075.1. Classification (NCBI taxonomy): domain Eukaryota; kingdom Viridiplantae; phylum Streptophyta; class Magnoliopsida; order Brassicales; family Brassicaceae; genus Sisymbrium; species Sisymbrium irio. The sequence goes on along the minus strand of KE154722.1, from coordinate 215,960 downwards.
GCACACGCAGAAGAGAGCATTTTCGGTAAATGACGACTCAAAAGAAGATCATCCACTCACTCTCACTCGTCTTCGTTTCCGACGAGAGTGAAACTGAAAGGAGCAAACTTGTAACCATCGCCTTCGTAGAACTTGTTCTGATACTCCACCCAGTGAAGACGCAGCGCGTGAAGGAACGCACTCAACGTCTCCATCACCAGAAGCACTCCCACGGTTGCAAAGATGAAGACGAGGATCCCAACGATCAGGATCAAGATATTGTTGAAACTGTTCCCAGGAATAAAAGAAACAAAGAACAGAGAGATTTGTGATGCTATTAACACACGTTCTTACAGAGTAATAATAAATAACTCAGATTTGCCGAAAGACTAAAGATGTAAATGCATTTACTTACCCCCACGCCATAAGGAGAACCTTCTCGTAGAAGACTGAGGACAACTCCGAGTGGGCAAGACTGATCAAGTTAAGCCCAACAAAGCATATGGATTAGTCATATGACATGAATAAGTTTTGAACATAACACTGTGTCTATAGTAACTAAGTTGTTAGTGTCGTTGTCGTGTTTGTACCTGAGGGCCCAGAGACGAAGATAAGAAGCAGTGTTCGAGACAGCTCCAAGCACAAACTCAATGGTGTGAATGAGCTGGTGCACAAAGATTTCGCTGAACTCAAACTCCTCGTGTCCATGAGAGCCCCCGTTTGTTTCTACTTGAAGACTCTCATCTGTCTCGTCAAGCTGTGCGTATGACTCACCTTGATGTCTCTGAAGAAAGCAAAAAATCCAGTTTCGGTTTATGGTCAAGCGTAAATTAAATTTGAAGATAAGTAAACAGACGAGGAAAGGGACTCACAGCTTCATGTTGTTTCTTCAAGATGAACGGCTTTGGCAACAACATCCACGGAACAGAAACCAGTGCCAGAAAGAGGAAAGTGAGCTGAAACGGAAATAGGAATGAGATGAGAACATATAAATACAGAGAAGGAGCATTGTTAGGTATCGATGCAAACCTGTACTGTTTTCTGGTTAGGGAAAAGCTGATTCTCTCCTAAATCATCCAAAGGGCTCAGAAACATGTAGATCATTACGTGATATAAATCCGCTTGAGAACCAGTGCACCACTTGATGATGATGAGGACCGAGAGGTAGCCAAACAAGCAGTTCAAGAATATCATCTGGGGAACGAACTGGAACCTGGAAGCATGTAAGATCAATCGATTATACACTAAACTATGATTAGTTCCGACTTTATTTGTTAGGATATTATGAAGAACTAGAAAGTGTATGTATTTGTCGGGAAAAGTAAATTGAATAAACTCACCATACGTTTACAGCGCTTTTGAAGAATCTTGCATTACAGAAGCTCATTATGATTCCAAGGTTCATTTGGGCAACTCCAAGAAGTATTGACATTTTCATCTTAAGCGAGTTCAGGAACGGTAACTCACTGCGGGTACCATGCCACACTGGATCCACTCCAAATGGATAAGTGTCTCGGGTTTTGATCAGACCGATTGTAGTAGCCTCACTGAACAAGAGAGCAGAAGAAACAAACTCAGAATCGTAAAGATTTCTTTTCAAGGGTGTTTTACACTAATCGACATACCTGCAAGAGGCATCCCGGCACTCATACGCTGAGGGAGCAAACAATGGGTATGGTATAGAGAAGAACTCGTTGTAGATTAAACCAGTGTATATTGAGAAGAGTGACATCATCAGTATAACGTAACGGCCACCAAAAGCCATTTCCATAATATCCCCAAGTTTCTGTTGTCAGGAAGCAAAGATTGATGGGTTAGCATCTGGAGTTGCAAGAAATGACATATCATAGTCTATTATGCTCTTTGGAATGCTCAAGTGAATTCTGTTTAATTTTACATTTGCACGCAGCTCTTAAAAACAGCGACATACAACAAAACAATCTGCTAATTTTGCCAATTTGATACTGTGCTCATTAGGACCATAGATGCTAACAGTTAGGGATATTACCTGGCTGGCAAGTTTCTTTTCTCTCACTACTAGATACAAAGTTGCAAGCAGCAGACAGATTCCATGACCCCAGTCACCAAACATAACAGCAAACAGGAAGGGGAAGGTAACAATTGTGAATACACTAGGATTGGCTTCCTGATATTTGGCTACACTGCAATGTAGTAATAAAAATAAAAATAAAGATCAGTGAAATTCAAGAGAGAAACACTGAGCGCAAGTGCATGCGGAAAAAAACTAATGTAAGCAAGTAAGGTTGATTCTAGCAGCTGAATTGATTAAGGAAAACACAACTTATAGAAGAAAAAAATTCCAGGAGTATTTTAGAATAAGCAAGGAGACGAAACCGATGCAAAGTTAAAACACAGTTGAAACCAAAACAAAAATTTATTTTCTAATGAGTATGTAACAGGCAGAGGCTTAAAACCATACGATCTTTTGCAAACGTTACTTAATAGTCAAATATAATTTCGATTTCCTCTTTCCCAAAGAGCAGAGGGAATTCCAGAAAGAGGTGCTTACCCGTACGCATCAACGATTTCCTGAAACGCAGTGGTAAATTTGTTTGTGCGGAAAAAAGTGGGAGGCATCTCTTTGGTCCTCAGGACCTGGAAAATTGATCCAACTTGCGAATTGGAGTCAACCGCAGCACGCTGCAACGCATCTTGAATCTGCACATGCATAACATTAAAACTCACTGTCGTACCAGTATCTAGGCAATGATTTCAATTATATGCAACTAGAGTTACTCACTTCTGACGCTGCAAAGACAGGACTCCAGCCTTCCCCCACAAGGCACTTCTTAGTAACATCAAGACTAAGCATGTTCAGAGTGTGATAGACGGCTTTTTCTTTGCGAACCTACATGGGTGAGGGTTAATGATGATGATTTCTGATTTCACTTAACAAATATATGACATTGGATATCAATGTGCTCTCAACTAAAGAAAAGAAAGCTCCAAATATTATAAGACCTTGAGGTTCCATTGCTCAAACTTTTCTCCAATGGTCTCCAGAAGATTCTTGCGGTGATCCAACCCAGCACTTATAGTAGTTTTAAGCTCTGCTAACCGACCCGAAACCTGAAACATTATGAGACAACTACACAAATTTAATAGTTTCTCAGAATATACTATCATCATTGCAGAAAGCAGATAGATCACTGGCCTAAGACTCACTCTCCCATGGATGCTAACCGTGTGTCCACAAACATTACCCACCTAAGGAGTAAGGAACACTTCAAATTAAGAGGAACACAAAAAGGTACGAGGAATTTCCTTAACATTCTTTCTCCCCTTTAACAAAAACAAAAACTCTCTGAGACCTCCCAACCGGTACTCCTAACTCCTAAGACATAGTAACTGTTCAACACATATACGCTTACCTTTATCATCACACGGTAATTACTCGGATAATATTTCAAATGACTAGAAGTTAAGTCAGTAAATGCAAATCCCAATAAAAATTTTGCAGAGAAAAATATCCATAAACAATTCCTTTATCGTTGGTTATTGTACAAAAGATTGGACGACAGATCCATCTGGTTATCATCTGCAACTCATGCCTAGACATAAAGCTAATAGTTGTACAGATAAAAAGACTACATAGAAACACATGATGATGAGATAGAAGAGACAACACTAATCACTAACAAATCGAAAGATAATACATACCTCAGTCATCATTTGAGCTTGTTTGCTAAGTTCTTCGCTGAAAGGATAGCGATTGGCCCCAAAAGCTTCACATATCTTAAGAATCTTGCTTTTTGCTCTTTCCCCAGAATAGAAGACAACAAATACATTTTTTTCAGCCTGAAGCATTATTTTAGATCAAAAGTCAATCTCTAGTAGAGGCAAACAGAATGTACATATATATTTTTTCTGCTAAAGCCAACATTCCATGTAGAAGAGAAAAAAAAAACAGAGAGGCAGCTCCAATGTCAAATATTGGCATGTGCATATGGGAATTTAGAAACTACACGACATAATTTGAAATCTAAAAATAGAAATTATATACAGTAAGAAGGCAGCCAAACTCCTGCAACAGAAAAATACTGCATTTTCCATGTCTAGGGGGAGCTAAGAGTAGAACATAAGAAGCTAACCTTCTCCCCAGAGTTGGGATCAACGACGGACTCCTCAATGACAGTCTGTCGAATAAATATGTTTCCCCTGGTTGCACGAAATAGGATCCTCTCGAACACCATAGACTTTTCGCGAGGCACTAGTCCAGTGAGGAATCCAAGCTTCACCTGTTTTGATGGATCAACAGACTTCTCCTGATAAAAAGGAAAGTTTGTAAGGCTATTTGCAGAGAAGACAAGTTGAAGAAGTAAGACAGTGAGTAGATTTCGTACTTCCTGCAACAAAGGAGCCTCGAGGACGTCTTCACCCACTTGTTGTGATTCTATCTCACTCTGTTGAGCAGTAGCACTTCTATGGGCTGAAGCAAAAAAAGCACCAGCCTAAAAAAATAAAAATACAAAAGTCACATGAATATAGCACGAGATGCACATCCAACGGTTTAACCATAACAGTGTAAATATGCATCTCCCAGTATAGCAAGCCCTTTGCAGTCATTATGTAAAATACCCCCACGTGAAATATAGTAAAATGAAAACAAAATACCTTCTCAAGAACGAGCTTGTACTCGACAAGTTCATTGTAAGAGCGCTGCAGCTTTTCATTATTAGCATTGATTTCGGAAAGTTCAGCTTCTAGGTCTCCAAGCTTCACCTGAAAAGGAGAAATAAGGAGTATTAAGCATGAAGGGAAAAAGAAAGCAATGTCAAGCAAAAGCAGGCCATCATGATTCACCTCAACATCATCCAAATCAAGATCAGCATCTTTGTCTAAGAGAGGGTTAGGAGAAACTCCAGCCTTTGACATTTGGTCTTTGAAGAAACGTATCTTTCGTGCCATCTCTCCACATCTTTTAATCTTTCATACATATCAACAAAACCAGAGACAATATAAATCCACCAACTGTAAGAGTAAGACACACTCTCTTCCAACAACAAACATATGAACTTACCTGAGCAGCATAAGTTCGTTGGAATGGACTCTTCTCAGAATTAAGCTGTGAATCAACATATAACACTATCCAGTCAGATCACAATCAAAGATTAAAGCTCAGAGAGATTCTTTACATATAGCTAAGTAAAAGAGAGAGAGAGAGAGAGAGTGTGTATGGTACGTCTTTGAACTGGACGAGGCCGAGATCGCCAAGGTAAGAGACGGTAAGGTGAGCAGATTCCATAGGGACAATGACTTGAACGAGCTGCATAGGCTCTGATCGCATCAGATCCATCGGCGGCCAGCAACCACCACCATCACCGCCACCGCGAATCTCCGCCATGTCGAGATGGGATGATGATGATTCGCAATTCAGTGAGGTGTGTGTGGAGATCGGTCGATGATGAGCTTTAAGAGACAACAATTGAATCCAAAGAGGTAATAAATAAATTATGTTCTTGTCTTGTCGTCTCGTGTAGTTACTGCCACGTATTATATTATTATGTTATGCTTTTGTATATAGATGAGATTTGACCATGTGATTATTTCATGGTGATTATATTCACAGGTAGTCAGATATGATTGCGAGTTATCGAAATTACAGTTATGTCCTCGTTTCGATATTTTAAGTATATGGGTCTCATCGTGACGGCCCATATTCAAACCGGGTTTTTCTCCATAACTGGTATAGCCCACCTATTCTTTTTAGTACCCAACGATTAAACATACCAATTATCCTAGACAAAGAAATTGATGTTTGATTTGGATGATGTTAATAGAGTTTAAGACAAACTGGATTTCGTTCAACACAAGCTCAAAGATTACTACTCAACCTCTAAGGCCCTTTATATAATAGGGAACACACGAAAACACTAGTACATGTGTCTAACATCCAACGGTTCAATGATAAGCTATGAGAGGATTAAACTTGTTATGCAAGACCATTTTTCCAACTGTTCTCCTCCTTTCCATGATCATACAGTTTGAAGCAGAACCAGAGTTTTTTTTCACCTTTAGTCTTCTGGTTGTGTTGACCACGACTTGAGCTTGAGTCTATTGTATTTGGGCCCAATTATGTGTGACTCAATGGACTTGAATCACCTAAAGATGTAGCACGAGTGATACGTTTTTCATTAGAGATTTACTGACCTTTTTAAGGTTTTGAAGAAATTCCTAATTAGAAATTATCAGATATTTTGTGTAAAATATGTTTGATGAGATGAAGAGTGGACTATATTCCAGAGCTAAAAAAGCTTTTGATGAACGACTTTCAGATTTACTCAACCTGTCTTTTTAATCTATGTTGAAAACAAACTCACATTGTTGTAAATTGTTGTCCTCTTTAATTTCATTTGAAAGCTTCTAAAGTGTTGCCTCTCTTGGGGAAGAAAAACCATTATATTGCACTTTGTCTTGATCATTATTATGGTAACAACTGTATCTTTTTTTTGTTCAGAAGGTAACAACTGCTGGGATGTACGTTGAGTAAGTGGGGGCAATTACTCCGGATGAAAATTTGTTATCTAGTGTTAGTTTAATGGAATCAAAGTTTTACGTTTTCTTTTTTGGGATAAAGTTTTATATCTTTATTATATGTTTGTTTCTATGTCGATTGCCTCCCTGAAAAACAAACTTGGATCACCTATTGTATTTAGAAACTTAAATATTGTGATAACAATATGGGATGAAAGCAAAAACATTTATTATTATTATAGAATTACACTATTCATACAAGATACATTACATGCAATCAAATAAATAATTCCTATATATTTTAAATGAAAGGAACCCCAATGCAAAGTGGGAATAATTGGTTGTACGTCATGGTTTTCTAGGAAAAGCTTCCTTTGACATTCGAGAAATGTAATCACTACCAAAAGGTAAACCAATTATGGAAAAACGATACCATAATGATAATGTGTAAATTTTGAGTTAGGCGAAAACATATATTCCAACGTTTATGTGGAGAACTGATCCAATAATTCATCATATTTTTTTTCGTTTTATCAACCTCCCTTTGCAAAGCAAGTTTAAAAAGTTTGAACGGTGATAGCATGCAATAAATAACTGCAGAATCTACAAAAATCAAAATAAGAATAATACATGATTTTCGCGTATACAAAACAACGTGGATAATTCATAAACGAAAATTATAACTAATGTCGGCTATCAAATGATTTTGCTACAAAAAAAAATCACTCAAGTTGAATATTAGTAAAACACATTGTCCAGTGCCGGCTTTTCTTTTTGAAAAACTGGAAGCGAAATAGAAGAAATGAACTATTTTGAGGTTTGAGGTTGAATTATGACATCCAAAACTCTAAACTAAACTCTGAAAATTAGTATCTTTATCATTATATCACTATAGTAAAACATTCATGCTTAGTTTACATGTTGATGCCCATTATCTTCTTTTCGATCCTTAGACCACCCGCATTGAGAGTTATAAGCTAAAGTTCACACAGTTTTCGAAATAAAATAACAATATTAAAATATTACAGTTATGATCCCGTATCATTCCAGTGAACCCGAGTTACTACCCGCGATAGATTCATTTATTTATTTTTTTTTTTTTTAAAAAGTGAAACAAAAAAAAGAGAAAAAGCTTTGGAAATCTATATTGAAATCTATATTGAGCCCTATTATATAACCAACTTGTAAGGGGATAGCTAGCTTTACGTACATAGGCACATCACAGGGTGTGATTCCCATTAACTCCTTAGAATTAATTTAATTTAAATTTTAAAACCTTAAATTTGTTAGTACAATAATATCACACCTTTTAGGGGAGGAATAATTCCAAAAAGCTAATGCCAAAAGGAAATCGCACCATAAAATGTACGATCTCGACACCTGTTTAGGGAAACTTAATTAAGATAAAAAGAAAAGCGCATGATAAAGAAAGATTCACTTATGTATAAGTATAACGCAGATATAATCAAAATATAAAAACCCTAAGCAAGAACATCTAAATAAAAGGCACACACCTAACTTTGTTTACACACATTCACACACTGACACACGCATAGACTTTTGTGCAAAATTGAGAGGATAGATTGAGTACTCTTAATCACCAGATTATAAAATCTTTTCTCCTCTTTGCCTATGAAACTTTGATTGTAAATATCATTTGAACATGATTATCAGGATTTATCATTTTTTGTTATAAATATTAATTAAACTATAGTGTTTAACCATCTGTAATTTCATAAACATTATTGGTTTGATATGTTTAGAATATTCTTTTGTAGTTTTAATTATATATATTTAACTTTAAAACATGAAATAAATTTACTTCAGCCATAACAAAACGAATTTTGGTTTAAAACTTATAACTTATATACTAGGTCAAATTTTAACTGCAATATAATTTTATGTATTAATATACTACTCTGTTTTCATAAATTTAGTTGCAAGTATAATAAAGATAATGCAAGTGGTGCTTTCACTTCTAGGTTTCTTTTTTTTTCTGTTAAAATCTTTTTAGATGTATTTTCTCATGCATAAACAGAGCACCGGTGTCTAATATATGATCATGTATGATACATTTATGAACATATATAGTAGTGTTTTGAATATGATTACATATATATTCAACAATATTGTTGAATATAGTTACACTATGGACAGGTAGGTCAGTTTGATGTAATCCCTACGCTCAATTAAATTAGGACACAGATGAATTGAGTAAATGAGGTAGGTTAGTAGGTAACAAGATAAAAGTTAATCCCTTCAACGGCCACCTGTTAACTTACTTATTTGTCTAAAAATAATATCATGGACAAAATCCTTACAGTTCAAACTTAGGAAGTTGCACTAAATTTATCATCACCACCATATGTACTCAA
>KE154722.1:165426-194977 GCA_000411075.1 Sisymbrium irio | reverse complement strand
CCGGTGCTTCTCTCGAGAACAGCAAACCGGTTACGGGCAATGAATACCGCAGAACCACCTGTTCCTCTCTTTGCATCTTGCACAACGTCACTCCTGCCAACGCTATCTTTCGGTATGATGTACAACTCGTAAGAACCACCATCCAGATCTGAGCAGATCAAAACTGCATTTTCCGTGGGACTGTATGATATAGTCCTCGGACTTTGATTCAAGCTTGGAGTACCAGGACGCCGTATAGGGATAACTTGGGAATCTTTCTGAGTTGAAAATTCGTAGTACCTCAAAAATCTGTCCTTGGCATAGAATAACGAATCACCACTCAAAGCAAATGCAGGACGTTCCCTCTCAAGTTTGAACACGATCATACCATTGTCATGTCCCGCTGCCAGTAAATTAATCTCAGGATGAACTGCAAGAATCCAGAATCGATCATGTTCACGGCGAAACGTCTGGATTCCAGTTCGTTTGGTAGCATCCCAGACACGAATGCTTTTATCCTCAGAGTTGGATACGATTATGTCCTGTTTTGCATGGAACATAACAGATGAAACATTATTCATATGGCCTCGCAATGTATCCACCTCCCAAGCTTTAGTTTCTGCAATAAATTGAAAAGAACGCATTAATCACCTCATCTCCACAATTACAAAAATTGCAATTCAGTGTAGAAACGATAATAAACATTATGTAAAAAAAAAGAAGAAGACGGATACTCTGGAAAAGAAATACCATTCATACGCCACAGCTTTACTTGGCGGTCATCTGCACCAGAGACGATGAGAGGAAGGGTGGGATGAAAAGAAGCCCAGTTGACTCCTCTATCATGGCCTTCGAGGACGTACTTAACTATAGCGTCAACCCCACCAAAAAGATCAGAGTTCATCTGAGTAAATCGCATGATGTCATCAGCAGGAGATGCTGACTTCTTTCTGAGAGAACCAATATCCCAAACACGGACAGTCTGATCCAAGGAAGCTGAGACGACAAGGTCTTCTTTTGGATGGAAAGAAGCACACATAACATAATGATTGTGACCAGTCAAGACAGAAATGCAAGTCCGAGACTGCCAGTTCCATATGCGGATAGTCTGATCATCACTAGCACTCACAATCCATGGGTTTTCGTGGTGAAACTGGACAGTGCGGATATAATCGAGATGTCCAAGAAGAGTGAAAAGGCACCTGTGTGTTTTGTGGTTCCAAACTTTAATCTTGTAATCATCCCCTGCAAAACAAAAATGTTGTCAATGCAATCCACCACATATAAGTAACGTTCAGGAAGATAAATAGGGATAATCGTAATGAGAAGAATCCAGGCCAATTGCATTTACAGGTTTCCAGTTCTTGCTACACACTACTAGGCACTCCTAACATGGGATCTGCTTTCAATTGACTACGTCCAAAACATAAATTTTGACTTAGGGTAATCAATTATCAATAAAGCTTGGACTACATTGGGTCAAGTAATCCAGTAAACCAAGGGTGGGACAAATGAAGCAAGCAAGATCTACAAACGTATACCACACTACGACTTAAGCAGACTGAATATGATTTATGAGTTTGTACGTCAAATTCTAGATTGAAAACGTAAATGTTCAGAAGAAAGCATATATATACCTCCGGAGACGAAGAGAGGCTGTGAATTGTGGAAATGAACGCCACGAACAGGACCTTCGTGCTCGTCAAATCGATCGATCAAAGTACCCATACGATAATCCCAGAGCTGGATCACACCACTGTGCAAACTCGCGAGGATCCATGGTCGTTTAGGGTGGAAGGTCAGTCCCTTAACTCGATTACTCTTGGTCTCGAACTTTGTCAACATATTCGATACAGAAACAGCTCTACACAAACCAGATCACAGTGAATCAAAGAAGAAATGAGTAAAGGCGCAAAAGCAAGAACGCAATCGAAGCGAAATCGCGATCAGATCTAACGGCACGAAAAGTAGTGAGATCCCAAAATATCGAGATCGAACAATGTAGAGGGGAGAAGTAGGGATTCACCTCGGATCAGATCAGTTCACTGAGGGGGAAAAGCGATCAAGCACGGCTTCGCGGTGACGATCAGTGGCATTACCAGAGAAAGCGTGGATGGCGAGAGCAAGAGAAACACACACAACGATGCTTTTTTTCTCTTGCAATCGATCGTCCCGGGGAGGAAGAGAAGAAGAAGAAACTGTGATTCAGTTTCCTCGAATAGATCTGTTTCCAGTTCCCGTCGCGTCTTGCTTCGCTTCTAAATTGAAAATGAATTACTTTTTATTTCTTTTATTTTAGGCGGAAGCATTAATCATTTTATTCCCAGAAAATGGTTTTTCTTTAATATTTATATCTTTTGGTAATTTGTCTAGTTTCAGTCTTCACAGTCCACTAGTAACATGACAGGAATTTAATTTTAATTATGAGTTATAGATTGAAATTACATCATAAATTTGTATCGAAATATGTATATATTAATTTTCGGAATCAACCCTGAAGTAGTTTCATAATTTCATTAGCTCTGGACTCGATCCCTCTGAGATACTCAACCAAGATTCTCTGCTGGTATGAACCTCCTTCCTGTTGGTAGGATCATAATTAAAATGGTTCAGAGTGAGAAATTTTGTGAAAGCTGGATCAAACAATGCGGTTCTTGTCACATACAAATGAGCTCTAGGTACAAGTTTCTGTGACTTACAGTTCGAATCAGCGTGCGCTCAATTCGTTTCTTGATGACGGCAGATAGCTCATCAGGTGTTACGTCTCCTTTCCCGAGTGTTAACCCGTCTAGGAAAAGCTTGTTCCATTGTTCCTCAGGAGCTGAAAGATATAAACCAAAATGTGAAGTTCTTGCGTCGATTACATGGAAAGGAAAAGAGGTTGCAGAAGGTACCTTTGATCAGAGTTTCGAGGAAATGCTCCGCTTTTACAACTTCGTTCCCTGTGACAACAAACCAGGAGTTCTAATTGATGGTTTGTCTTGAGTTTATAAACGTAATGAGACTATATTTGTCGATAATGGGAGCCTAGAGTGAGCCTAAAAGTTTTCAAAACTGAGAGCAATGTACCTTTCTTTGCGTAGCTACGCTTGGAGAGAAGCGTAGCAGCATAGAGTTGAAGAACTTTTTGCAGCATAGCCGCAAGCCCTGGTTTGTCTTTATCTTCTTTGGCCTGAAAACAACCTTCAGCCTCAAACTATCAAAAAAATACATCTAAAACACTATAAAGGAAAGACCTGCTTTTCGTCAGAACACCCACCAAACCCGAGAGCTCCAATTTGAATAAAAGTCAATCGTCTATGACTGATATTTGCAACGGTCTTACACGTGAAACAAAAGAAAATCATTGTACGTACCTGCCGTAGCTGAGCACTAACTTCTGAAAGAAACCCTTCGTCTAGTTGTCCTTCTTTTTCCCGTTGTATTATCTCCTGTTAATTCACTGATGTCAGTAGCCTGAGACTATATCACATCAGGAAATCCAAAAGTAGATTGTATACAATATACGAAAGTGTAGATGTAGAACATGTATTGGTCAATAGGAAAGTGTAGAATAGTATGTATTACCTTTTCCATTTTATTAATGCCTTCAGGATCTCTTGGGGGCCATGAAATTTCTTCCACTCCTTCCACAACGGGTCTTAATATCCCTTTCAAAACATCAGTAGACGATTCTATCTTTTCCTACAGGGATATAATGAGCTCTCAGTTATCTTCTTGTAAAGGAAACACTTGAGAAGAAGAGACATGGAACAAAAAAAAAAGAACTGGATATGTAAAGCAAATCGAAAACTAAAAAGAACAGACAGAGAAAAACCCGAGTCTTATTCACAACGCAGTCAACTATAGTCATAACGGTTGCAGCTAATTCCTCATAGTCCTTCTGCAAGAGAACAAAACAGCCCCCAAATCATTAGCCAAAAGAGAGCTCGATATCTGGTTGATCATTGAAATATAAACAATACAAACGCTTGCCTTGTCATCATCTGATTTGCAAGTATCAGACCTGGCCGCGAGTCTTATCCAAAAAACTTCATCAAAAGCAAGGATATTTTCAACAACAAGCGTCTCAAGCTGTTCACAAGAAAATAGCAGCAACAACAGCAAAAGAAGATTAACTCAAAATCACTTGAAGAAAAGATAACACGAACACACGCAACATTTCCCATTTCCTTTCAAAGCCTATGACATTTGAGTTCAAGATGCAGACTTACTTCTCTAGGGTTTGCATCTTTAAGAGCATCTATCATCCGATCGATTTCCACAGTCTTTTTAAAGGCTCCTTCTGCACCTCCCTTGACTGCACAGATCAAATTTCTCCTGTTTTATTAGACCCAAAAGATGCAAATCATTATCTCATATCTAAAGTGCATTACACAATAATCATAGCTTCAAACGCTAAAAGTCTTTACTTTGAGGATTTGTTTACCAAAGTTGAACAATCGAAAGTTAAAAACTGTAGACAAGGGCATAATGAATCACCTTTGCTTCACATCAACTCCAGAAAAGAGAGAAAGCTTCCACAGACTCGAAGATACTAAAACCCTATAACCCAATCTCAGAAGCGAACCACTCTGATTGAAACAATAAAAAACGGAGGGATGAATATATGAATTTTTCAAGTCATAACAAGGTATCTATTCGCTGAATTGATGACAGAGAGAGTAGAGATGTCACCTGCACGCGTTGATGATAGTGAGAATTGCAAGAGGATAAGCATTGAACAGGGGATATTGCCGCCATTAAAGTGAGGAATGACACAGAAACTAGACAAAGCTTCAGATATGAAATATTCTGATGACCGTTCAAACTCTCGGTAACCAAATCCTCGTCGGGCAGAAAGAAAAAATATTGAAACGAAAACATGTGGCTGTATTATTCGGGCTCACGTGATTCATTATTGGGCCGTAACAGTTACTCTTCAAGTCCATTAAGGCTTTGTTTTATTTTATTTTAAAAAGCTATTTTCACTTTTATGTATTTTGTTTTGAGCTCTGTCTGTACTTGAGACTTGAGAGGATCGATCAGTGGAGAAGAAATGAAGATTAATTCAACTCTTTAAGACTTTTGTCCTTGTAAAAAGATGTTACGGTGTCTCTATACATATTCTTACCCTTCGTCTTATTATGAGCAGACGTGTATATATATGTTAATGTTTCCTCTTTTTCGTCCCATTTTCTTACAGAACGAACGATTTACCAAAGACTGAAAGACACTACTTACAGAAAAAAAATATAAACCGAAAAGCATTCAAGCCTGCCCATTCTGGAAAAATATTGGCAAACAAATAGGCTTTTGACCCATATGTAGTTCTCCACACCTGCAAAATCACATAGAATCGTATGTCAAACTATTGCTTTTTATTTATTTACAATCTCGTACTTGAAGTCATACGTACATTAGAAAGAAAGAAAGAAATGCTATGTTTCAAAATTATATCTCCACTAATTCTAAAATTTATTAGTTTTTCGAAACACAGCAAAAGAAATTTACAAAAGAGCGAGTTAATCTTGTTGAACAAAAGCATTTTGGATGCGCGTTATAGTTTTTTGCGATGGTGGAACATAACGAAATTACCTTAATTTGTGCACAAGAGAGAGGATAGACTTGTCAGGGGTCAAGAGGGAAAGGCGAACAGGCGATCGGAGATCTTGGTGCGGCAGATTGGGCATTCGGAGCAGGCAAGTGAACAAGATTTACAAACTGTGTACAAAGAAGGCAGATTTTGAGATTCTTTTTTAGTGTACTAATAATAGTTGATGAAGATAGGATCCCAAGGGGAGTGAGAGAGTGAGACTTACGGCAGAAATGACGACAAGGGAGGAGTATCGTGGCAGTTGGCGACTCGAAACAGACTTTACAGACATGTGAGTTTGCGTCTGCGTTGGCCGCTGCAGCCGCCTGTGATTTCATCTCTTTCTCCTTCATCTCTTGCATTCTTGCCTGTTATGTAAAAAGCATCAAATACACGATCGAAAAAAGAACAAGTTGAATTGCTAGAAGATCATACAATAGAAAACGAAGTTCCATAACCTACATCATATCCAAAGTTTATTTAGGACACTAATACTTGAATATTTCGGTCAGATATTTGGGTAGTTTGTATCCGGTAAAATTATACAAACATTTAGAAGCATATATTTTTGGGTATTTTTCTAACCTGATCCAAAGCTTATATAGCAAAAAGGGTATGGAGGGATTAAGTGGTATATATATGCCTACCTGTAGACTGTGTAGTAGGCTTATAGACAACTAATAATATTGACAGTTAATAGAAGGCAAATTTGCAAGTACCTTAAGACGAGCAACGAGGGGTTCCTCCTTCGGTGCCTCTTCAGTCTTGGCAACTATTGCTTCTTCAGGTCCATTCAAGACTTGTCTCTCCCTCAGGATGGCAATGTTTTGACTCTTGTTCTCTATTTCTGTTGTTTCGTCTTCAATTGCAGGCTCAGTGATGAGAGGTTCGTTACTCTTTGGCCCGGACAAAACCCCACTACTAGCTTTCTTCAACTTGGCAACAAGTACCCACATGTTGGCTAAATCGTTTTCCAAAGCCTCTTCTCTTTTCTTTGCTTCTTCCGCCTTTTTCCTATACTCTTCTTCTATGTATTGTTTCTCAGCTAAGGTGGCCTCGAGAACTGCTTCTCGCTGTTTCCTCGCCTGCAACTCCACTTTTAGATCTTCTTGGTTGAGATTCCATGAATCTGATATCCTTGCCTTTCTCCCTGGCCTTGTCCCATTGCGATTTGCCACGCTGTTCATGGAGTTATTGTTACGCGTCTGAGCTGCTGCCGCTAAGTCTCTTGCAGCTACTAATTCTTTTTCCAGCTTTGCGTTTTGAAGCGAGAGCTTTGTTACTTCATCAGCTAGATTTTTCAGCTCAATAGCAGCTGCAGAGGCCAATTCCTTAGCGTACGAAGCTTCTTCAGCTAGTTTTTGATTTTGCACTCGTAATCCACTCGTCTCCTCCACAGTCTGCACATGCTCTAGCTTCAACTTTTCATTCTCAACCTCCTGAAGTTTAAAAATATTAACCTTTTGTAAATATAACCAGAAGTCCAGAAAACATTTATATTATCTTTTTGTGTTTGTCACCATCTCCCAGCTACCGGTGCAGACATTTATCAGGCATACTTGTGAGAACGTGCAATGGTAGATTTGACAAGAAGGTTTGAGATTTTGATAAATTACCTGAGACTGTACTTTCTTTTTCAGCTCGTCTACATACTCTCCACTGACAGCATTACCAGAACAAGATGATGAGGGCTTCTGACTCGAGTCCCGTTGCTCTAGAAGGCGCACCTTCTCGTGTAATTCATTGTTCTCAGTACACTGCAGTTGTTAGAGCGTGTGTGAATAAACAACGATGACTGAGATAAAAGCCAGAAGAATATGCTATGAAGAATGTAAAAGAAAAGAGAAGGATGTGTCAGTGACTTAGAGTGACCTTTTTCTCTAGTTGTTCTTGGAGAATACGGTTATCTGCTGATATGATCTGAACCATAGGTAGAACACAATTAAAAATACATTTGACTTTGAGCAATCTTCATTTTCGCTATAAAACAAGACGTCCCATTCCAGAGAAGACAAATATTTTACCTCCAGCTCAAAGCTCTTCTCATTGCTCTGTGCCATCAATCTCATAACTTTCTGGAAACAACAACAGATACTCATGATACCTTTAGCTGATCCACATTGTGTCTACACCTTAACAGGATAAAGGATAAGGATGATCGGATGTCGAGAATAAATTACCTGTTGCATCTCAACCAATGATGCATTAGCAATTGAAGCTTCACCACTCTCCGTTATTCGTTGTTCCAAAGACCTCATTTGGCTTTCTTTTTCTTGAATTTCTCTTTCTAGACTCTGGATCTGCATGCAGATCTTTGTTAAGTTCTATACTTACACAGTTACACTTATTGTGGAACTTCTACGAAAGGGCTCATGCTTTTTTCTAGTTTCCGGGGTCAGAATTAGGAAATGCAAAGTCCTACTGGTATATTAAATGACTAGAAATATAAAGAAGAATCTTTACTTGAGGTTTTGAGTTTTCTGGATCATTTACGGACTGATCCACCAAACGCTTTAGGGTGCTTTTGCTGAAAGCTATTTCACCAGCAAGCATCTTAACCTGTTCGACAAGGAGGTCCATTTCATCCGGAGTCATGGCGCCCTACAATAGCCACAAATATTAGATGACATGTGCTGACAAGTACACAGGAAGGTTAAAATGGTTGCATTGCAACCCTGAATCTTGAAACACCTTATCCCAAGCTATAACTAATTGGTTTTGAGAAGAAGAGTACATTAAACTTCGAGTAAACGAAATCCGATGTATAAATATATACGATTAATTATCGATTTATTCCAAACTCACTTGAGTTAATTCTGCACCAGAACCAACAGGAGAATTTTCATCCTTCAACTTGCTGGAAGACCGCCGGTGCTTAAGGCCTGAGGAAGCATCTGATAGAAGAGACAGAGTCGAAGATGGAGACGCCAGATTATCACCATCCAAGAGCAGAGAGTCCAGCTTCTGAAGAGCAAAAAGAAAACAGAATGAGCCATTTGGTATAAAACATCTTGTGCATTAAGGTATTAACATGCAATTAGTAGGAAATGGAACATAGTGATAATCTGATTTGAATAGAGAACTTACATCATCTTTACCAGCAGAAATGCTGCGCTGGTGACTGGGTGCATCACCTATATATCCGGGAATAGAATTCTTGGTAGATACGAGTATGAGCTTTGTAAGCTTTTGGATTCTACTCATTAGAGCTGCTTTAGCTTCTTCTTCTTCCTCCAATCTTGATTGCATCTTCACTTGACCTTCTTGTAGCTGTTTAATGAATTGGTAGTTCTATTCATTTACCAAATACGAATAAAGTGAAAATTCATGTCATAACAAGGTCAAGGGGAGGTCAGAACCTGCTGCCTTAGGCTCAGTAACTCTTCGTGACTGACACCCACAAGCACACCCCTTTTTAGCTGATCAAGTTCTACTTTAAGAGTCGAGATTTCTTTCTGATATTTCTTAATCAATGACTTCTCATCTATAATCTATTTCAAGAGGAAAAGAAACGAAAAAAACAAGTAAATTAGTCAATGTTGAGGTGATACCTTAGAGAGAAGCCGAGTACTTCATTACCAAACGAATAAGAAATTACCTTATTGCGTGAGGCATTAATTTCTATTCTCTTTGCCCTGCTGGCAAACTTCAATGTATTATGAGTTTCCTCAGTACTGCTTGACGCAGGAGTAACTGTACATATGAGCTATAAAAGTTTAAGGAAATAAAAACTGAATTAGCTTCTGCCCATTGCTGTTTGAATTAACATCAGCGTGCATGCAGCTTATAACAGATACCCAATATTAACAAACAAACATTGCCTTAATTATGCTGCTGGAGACATCACAATTAAATTATATTAAAATCAACCGTGGACAGTGAAATGGGAAATATTCACCAGATACAGAAGAGTCGTACCGATACATGCCCATGCCCGCTCAATGAAGATTGCAGGAGTCGAGTTAGCTTAGAGTCCCGAAATGGGACATGAGTTGTTTTGCCTTCAGTCAGTTTTCCAATCACCTACACGTTGAAACCATACGAGATAGCTATAATCAAAACATCCTTAAAACCATACGAGATAGCTTTAAGAAGAGACTCCTCAGAAATTATTGGCGTTAATCATCAAGATACACTAGCATTACTACATCATGCACTGAAGAATAAAGTTAACAAGAATTATATTTCCATAGGAACTGGAATCCCTTTGTGAGCCTCTAGTGCCACCAAATCGGATGTGGTAGCAAACCTAGTTGTTCTTCTAAGGCAGTTTCGCATTATATCATTATTGAAAAGAAAATAAAACATCCGACAGATTAAAAAAGCTCAAGCAGAAAGAGAGACACCTACAGTTCCAAGAGTCAGAAGACTCTTGTTGATGAATGAACCCTCTTTCCTCCTCAGTCCAGTCGTCTCAGTTTTGGAACTCTCAGATCCAGCTAAGTCAATCAGGTTCTAAGCAAGAAAGCGAGACTGTGAGAGAGCTGTCTAAGACGAGCGGTTTTATGCAATGACAGAAGAAAGAAGCCCTTACTAGCTGAGAAAAAATAACTCCATCATATTGATCTCCATGAGCACTACTTTCAATCATCTGCAAACAAACAATAGGTGAACCTTAAAATGTATAGCAAGGACATAGAGAGGATCATGAATAAAACATGGGATGTTCGCTTGATCGAAGATGTACCAGTGTAAATATTGTGTGACTTCTGCTGCTCAATAAATTGAAATTATTTGAACCAACATGACGATGTTCTGTCGTTGACGATCAAAACATTAATAAGGAAAAGAAAAAAAGAGTATCTAATATGATGAAAACAGTTTTAGGAAGTTATTCTTCCAATTACCTTCCCCAGCTGCAATAAAAGATAGAGCATGGCCTGGAGATAAAACAACTTCTTCCTTGATACCCTCAACGTAAGTGCCCTAGAAACAGTATCCACTTAAGATCAAACCAATGTAATCCATCAAAGAAACAGGATGGATGCACATGGAAAATTTATCATATGTTTTCATCGTTCTAGACCTTGTCAGAGAGAAAATATGAAGAAACCCAAATATGAAATCAGACAAACTAAGCAAAAGCTCTTGTTTGTTGTGCATTTGTATTTGTGTGTGAGAGAGGGAGACAGAGAGAGAGAGCAAGGTTGAAACCTGGGAATCCTCTCTAATGCGTAAATTTTGCCCTGTTGGATCCAGTAAATCATTTATCACCTGATAAAAGGACACAAGTAAGATAACTTGCCCATAGATGGGACATATATAAAAACACTAGTCTAAAACCAAAGACATGATCACACGTTACTACAACATGGGGAGATACTCTTCTAAGAGAGAAGAATAGGAAACTATATCCGAAGCTAAAAGTCTGAATTTCAGGGTTTATTCAAGGTCAGTAAACGGTATTGTACCATGGATAGATATTTTCACATACCTCGTTGTATATTTCAAGATATGAAACACGGAGCAAGAACTCTCTTCCGGTAGTCTGTAATTAAGAATGATTTAAGAAAGTAGCATATATGTCATAGCAGGGAAAAGGTGCATGAAGAACTATAAATCAGTAGAGGACCATATAGGTTATAAGTAGAACAAGATGACGTACTTCCTGAATGATACTGAACACGTCTTTTATTGCTAATGGTATGATTCCAGGAAAGTCTTGATCACCCTGAACATATTGCAAATGAAGCGAATGTGATCACGGATAACTGAACCTCTGACTGTTTACGGAAATCCAATGATGACTTGACAACAGAAGAAACTATGGTCAATCCTAACCAATATCTTTTATACTTCCTATTGACTCATGAGAAACTGTAATCTGGTCTTCGTATTAAAGTTTACGCAATACACTAAACGTTGAATCAAGCCAGAACAACCAAGTGATGTATCCCAAACCTGAGAAACATCATATAGAAAACAAACCAGACTGAGAAAACTTACATGCATTGTATGTGTCTTTCCACTGCTCGTAACACCATAAGCGAAAACGGTTCCTGTGAAATTGCCAACACAGACTCAGAAACTTCCCCTGCCACAAGTCTAGTAGTTTAATTAAGAACATAGCTATAGTCCTTACCATTAACACCTTCCATTGCTGCCTTGACAACAGGTTTAGCAGCGACGTCATAGACCTCTATCGTCGTCGCTTGTGGTCCAAAAACTTTATCTGTCATCAACCAACATAATTGGAAGAATACGTTTATTGAACTAAACGAAGTTACCAGAAACCCTAATCAATGAACGAAATTAAAATTTATCTCCGCAATAAATTCATCTATAAGTACCGAATGCGTAAGCTGTTAGGGGATTGTACTCATTCCTGACCATCTTATCGGCCTCAGGATACCAAACGATTTCATCTCCTCTTTGATACTCCCTCTCACTGCAACACCAATCAGATAAATGGCGGAAGTTTTGAGAAAATTGACCAGAAAGAAAATGAAATTAGATCTGCAATTCGGCGGCCAGATCTAGTCGTACCTCATCGGACGAAAACGAACGGTGACGGAGATGCTATCTCGCTCAGAGGTAATGGTCGACATAGGCTCGCTAATCAACCCATCGGAAGGGTAAGGAACAGGCGAAGGAGCTCTGTAATGTCCGGAGCCGCCGATTAGACCGGGATCGGAGACGGTACGAGTGGTGGCCATAGATCGGGGACCGGTTACGGCGGCGGAATTGTAGAGAGTAGAAGCAGATGTGGAAGAAGAGCGAGGTAAAAGACGGTTGTTCATATGAGAGGAACAAGTGGAGGAAGCGGAAGAGTAAGGACTCGGAGGTCTTCGGTGTGAGAAAGGAGAACGGCTCCTAGTTCTAGATGACGATGAAGCCATACACTACCTCCTATCCTCCTCAAGGCTAAGCGTAATTAACTCGTTCAAACTCGGTTTACGAATCGGTGAGAAAATTTCTAGAAGAAGAAAGAATCAAGCAAAAACCTCCAAATGTGAAAATGCAGGGAATGTGTCAGTGGAAGCTCACATGGCTGGGGACACAAAAAGCATTATGCTCTTCCTCCTTCTCTCACTCTTCTCTTTCTCTCTCTACTTTTCCATGGTTAAGCTATGTGATTGTGAGAAAGAGATAGTGAGACCACAAGGAGAGAGCGATTGTTTCGTCTTCTTCACGCGACGCTGGTGAAGAGAGAGAGGGATCGTTTCTAGATATTTTTTTTTTTCCTGGTGAGGGCTTGAATTTTTTTTTTTAAGATTTTGAATTTGTGATTAATTAATTAATAAAAAATATTCTTACTTTGTGTGCTGACGTGGCTCGCTCATATACCAATTCGAGGTTTGAAAATTGAACGTGGTCGAGGGTTAAAAATAACCGCGAACCGGGATCAAAAAGGTTTTCAAAATAAGATCCAACGAGCGGGAAGAACGATGGCTCAGTAAGAAAAAGTGATTTCTCCTTTTTACCCTTTTAACTCATTTAACATTTTTGTTCCGGTTCAACCAAGTAAAAATCGACCACCTTTATAGAATAGTGTAACATTATTGACGACATTATATTGGATTCTATTAAACAGAACACACATATAACATGTCCTATAGATTCAGTATTGAATAATGACTAAATGAAACGGAACATTTTTCCTCAAATAGATTACGTACATGACTATTAAATCCTGCAAAAAGACAAATATATAATGTACTTTAAAACAAATTGTTAATCCAACAGTATGGAGTTACTACAAGCACGTATATCTTATTTGTTTATTCAAAAAGCTTTCTGTATATGCTTATGTTACACATTTAATGAGTATGTGGGTCCTTAATATAATACTAAGAAATTACGTATATAGAGGTAGTGTTGTTTGGTTCTCGAAGCTAATTAAGTATAGGCTAGTAGTTGTCAATGTCATACCTCCCACTTTTTGAGCTCCACCGCACATCTGGCTCACACGTGCATGCTTTTCTTCCCTCACGTGTCATGTGGTGTTGTTATTTTTTTCATCCTACATTTTGAATTGCATATCTATATATATTAATACTAGGTAGGAACATTATACCACTACACAATGCAAGGAATCTAACGATTGATCAAAGCGAAAATAATATGTCATTTTGCGCATATATAATTTTGTATTTTTTGACAAAATAGAAAGTATGAGTTATTTAGCAATTACATGAAAATTATTCAATATTTTTATTATTGTCTAGGAAAATATAGTTGTCATAATTATTACTTCTGGGCCGCAACTAAAGTGGGCCTAACATGGCCCCATTTTATGAATATTGCCAAGCTAATACCACACGCATTATCAAAACCGTTGGATGATTAAAGAAAAAAGGAAAACTAATGACTGCTAGGGCCGAAGAGAACGTGCAGCCCAACTGTGTGGTTTGATAATAATAAAGAGCGAAGGGTAATATGGTAAAACGAGTTACAAGAGAAAAAAAAATGATCGTTTGAAATCTAGCAAATGAGCAATCCAACGGTCACGAACTTGCAAACTCCCTTATCTAAATGGAGTTGGGAGAAGAAAGCAGCCTCAGAGTGAGAAACAAAAGGAGTGAAAGAGAGGCAGAGAGATGTTGATGCTCCGTCAAATTCATATCTCTTCATTTGAAATCTTCCAATCTCCAAAACAACCAGGTAAATAGTATGACTTTTGTGTGGAGTTTGGGAGGAATCTGCATGTAAGTATCTAAGAAATGAATCATGATAATGTCACTCTCAGGGTGTTATAGTTCAAGGAGTACCCCTCTATCTAGAAATAGGTTTTACAGTAACCAAGGCAGGAGGTCTGGTTTCAGAGCTATGGCTAAGGATAGTAATAGAAGTGGCAATGGAGGAACCAACTTAGAAAGAGTTTATCTAGGTATGGATTTTGGTACTTCGGGTGCTCGGTTTACAGTCATTGATGAACAAGGAGGGATTGTAGCCGAAGGAAAAAGAGAATATCCTCGTTTCGTGGTAAAGAAGTTTTGCATTTATACTCAACTGCTTCACTTGATTAGTGCTTTGTGTATATGCTTCTTTACTGAGACGTTTGTTTGTCATCTAGATTAGAGGGAAGAAAGCATGGATTGGGTAAGCTCATGGAAAGCAACTCTCTTTTCCTTGCTAGAGGACATTCCCATTACTGTTCGCTCCCTCGTTTCATCCATTTCGCTTGATGGAACTTCTGCAACAACTCTCATCTTAAACAGGCTTGTGCTCCCTCTTTCTTCTTGTAGTCTCTCTTTTCCGTTTTCATCCAACTTTTTCTGTTATCATTGCAAATATGAAGTCGTTGAAATGTTGTTTAAATCCATTTTTCTTATTCAATTATGACTAGCAGTGAGAGTGGAGAAGTTGTGTGTCAACCTTTTCTCTACAACCAGAGCTGCCCTGATGCTCTGCCTGAGGTTAAGTCTATAGCGCCAGCTAACCACACAGTCTGTTCTGGTTCCTCTACCTTGTGCAAACTCGTCTCATGGTGGAATCTTAAGCTTCCCAACAGAGAATCATCGGTCTTGCTACATCAGGCTGATTGGTTGTTGTGGTTACTTCATGGCAGACTTGGAGTATCAGATTACAATAACGCCTTGAAGGTAAAGCCGTGAAGCATTCTGTACACTATGCAGAACGTATATCAAATTCTAACAAGAGAATGTTAACTCATAAGTGCTTTTTTCTGTTTTGGATATGAGTACAGGTGGGCTATGATCCTGAGAGTGAATCATATCCACCATGGTTGACAAGTCAACCTTATTCTCATTTATTACCTGTGGTGCAAGCTCCTGGAACGTCAATAGGCAATCTGAAAGAAAGCATTAGAAGGCAATTCGGTAAATTTTCTTGAATCTAACAAGCAATCAATGAAAAGCAACATAGAGTTTCAGTTTTCCTTTTGGCTTCAACAGGATTCCCGGATGATTGCATTGTCTGCACCGGTACTACTGATAGCATAGCTGCATTTCTTGCAGCACGTGCGACTGAACCTGGGAAAGCAGTGAGAACTCTGCAATGCTTTCTGAGTGTTATTAACTCTCTCAGCTACACGCATAAACCCTTCTATACGATTTACTATGCGCCACATTTTGGTGTTTGTATCACAGCAAGTCAGTCTAAATGTCTCCTGCTAGTTCACTAAGTTACCTCCGATATTAACAATATTTTTCTTATTTGTTTTCCAAAGGTGACTTCACTGGGCTCGACCTTAGCTATAAAACTTCTCAGCACCAAAAGGGTCGATGATGCGAGGTATGGAGTCTACAGCCACCGCCTGGATGACAAATGGTTGGTCGGAGGAGCTTCCAACACTGGTGGAGCCATTCTCAGACAGCTCTTCAGTGACGAACAGTTAGAGAGTCTGAGCCGAGAAATCAATCCTACGGTTGCATCCCCTCTAGATTACTATCCTCTGCAAGGCAACGGTGAAAGATTTCCCATCGCTGATCCTAACTTGGCTCCCAGGTTTGTGTGCCTCTCTCATGTTCTCACATCTCTCTCTCCATATAGTTTTAAATCAAACCTCCACAAGTGTTGCAGATTACTTCCACGCCCAGATGGCGACGTTGAATACTTGCATGGTATCTTGGAATCAATCGCACGTATTGAGGTATAAGTCATATCTAGGTGGTTGCTACCAAGTCTGGCAGGACTAATGGTTATAGTCTTCTTCACCAGTATCACTCAGAACATATGATCTTGAGCTCTACGGTGACACTAAGAATCTGAATTAAGTCTCTTACTTTGAAATGCCTTGCTCTCCAGCACCACAAGTTTCAATTCTATTTAAGTTTGGTATAGCTTTAGTTCCCGGTAGAGGTCGTGGAGAGTTTAAAAGATCTTGTAATTTTCAGGGGAAAGGCTACATGTTGTTGAAAGAGATGGGAGCAACGGAGGCCGAGGAAGTGTTGACAGCAGGAGGTGGAGCCAAGAACGACAAATGGATAAAGATAAGGCAGCGAGTTCTTTGTTTGCCTGTGAGCAAAGCCGTCCACACGGAAGCTTCCTATGGAGCTTCTCTTCTTGCGTTGAAGGGCGCAAAACAGAAGAGGGGTTTGTGAGACAGAACTAATCTTCAAGACTAGAGGATGTTTCTGCTCTTGCCATCTTGTGAGAACAAATTGGTTGTGAATAAAAACAAATATAACGGTAGCGATTTGTTGTATATGTGAGACGTTTCAAACGTTACAAGACGAATTAACGTGCAACTGCATAAAGTTATACCGATAGGGGTGTTCCGAGAATCGAACTCGGGACCTCTCGCACCCGAAGCGAGAATCATACCACTAGACCAAACACCCTGTTGGCTTCATTTCAGAGAAACATGTTATTTATCAAACGGTACTATAAACCCTCATAAATCTCAGGGGAGCACAGGAGAGAGGAGACCGGACATGGCTGCAAGGACGACTGTAAAGTCGTCGACTTTAACCTACTTGATTCAGCAACATCTTCTCCGACATGCCAAACCAAAATCTCCAGTTTGTCTGTTGCTCAGATCCTTTTCAGTATCTATATCAACCCGTAAATACAGTCACCAGCGTCGCTTTTCATTCTTCTTCTCGTCCATCTCCTCTTCTTCACCTCTCCAGTGTCCTTATATCTCACTCTCTTCTCTCCTCGTACCTAAACACTTCTCTTCTTCTGTCGAACCAAAACAAGATGACAACGAACAGGATAAAGACAATGTGTCCTTAGCCTCCCATAGCAAGAAGAACGATGAAGACAGTCACAGTAAAGAAGAAGAAGAAGAAGACGATGGGTCAGACCGTACAATGGTTAATACGAGAGAAAGTGGAAGAAGTTGTGAAATATCTGAAGACGTGATGACTGAGAGTTCGGCATTGAAGTTGTCGGTGAAGGAGAAGAAAAAGCTTGCTTCTTACGCGCACAGTCTAGGCGACAAACTGAAATGTCAACTCGTAGGCAAGTCAGGCGTCACGGATTCGGTCGTCTTCTCTTTCCTGGAGACGCTGGAGAAGAACGAGCTCTTAAAGGTATCAACTTTATGACCCATCTCTCTTACTGTATGTTTGATCAGTGACATGGCTTTAAGCTCCAAAACATGAAACTCTTTTCTGGGTGACTTGACTAATTTTGATTGATTCCATTCCATGAATAGGTGAAAATACACAGGACATGCCCTGGAGAGCTAGAGGACATGATTCTGCATTTGGAGGAAGCTACTGGTTCTGTAGCAGTCGGGAAAATTGCGCGCACTGTGATACTTTATCGTCCTATTCCCACCAAATTGATAGAAAATAGAGAGGTAGTTGAGTAGTAACAGAGTAACAGAGTTTTCAAATTGCGCGCACTGTGTTACTTGCAAAGATTTTTTTCCATTTCTCAGTCGAATCTTTTTTTTATGTTCTTCAAGAATACAAATATTAAACAGAGTTTTCATTGATCTACAACCGAATGAATGAAGCTGTTTTCTATTCCTTGTACTTTTCTTGTGAGGTATATGGTGACTTTCTGAGCTAAGCAGCTTTCACTTTCTCTGCATATCTGCTTGTATCTTCCGAGTAAAGTACACCGTCTTTTGATAGAAGACGAACAAGGGCTAACGAAAACCGAGCCTGAAACAATTCAGGTTAGATTTAAGAAGAGCAAAATATATGTGTGTGGTTTGGGTTAATATGGCTTATAGTAAAGGTGTAGCAATTTTTACCCATTGGAATCCCACGAGAGCGTACCAGCAGCCTCTCAACCCAAATCCTCCTTTGCTCAGAAGCTATTAGTCAATTGTAAACAATGCAAAGAGGAGAGAGAGGGTTACAAAAATCTACTTTGTAATTCATGAGAGTGATGTAGATTGAAGCTAAAAAATGAGTGAGTACCACAAGTACAAGCCCAACAACGGCAAAGCATCCAGTCGTCGACAAGCTGATATATCTAAGATCTCTTCCAGCCTTCATTTTGTGAACAGTTTTAGTTCTTTTGTAATCAGATTTGCAGGTAATATGATCTTTAGAAAGAAAATCTGAACTAGACTAAGACACAAAAGTCCAAACTTACCAGCAATGTGCCTTCGAGACTGTGAGTACTCGGAGTGATGGATAAAGCAAGAAAATAGGGTATTATGACCATGTGCATCTGCCACGATATGTAACGAAAAACTGTTTAGATAACTCTCTAGTCCTGAAAATGGGTTGCCGGGAACAGATGAGACAAACTGTCAAGAGAAAGGAAAAAATAATACCTGGGATATGACAACCTTGTCGTGTGTGAAGATGCCAGGGAACAGCCATGGAATTGCTGTGCCAATGGTCCCCACTACTATTCCTAGTGTGGCGCCAATGATAACCAGTGACTTCAGAAGCATTCTGGCCTACAGACAACACCGAAAACAGAGTTGCTTTAGGCAACAGTAAAACAAAGATGTATCAATGGTTTCAGCTGAGGCAATTTTCACCAATAACGGGCTTACTTTAGGCAAATTGCGATTGATTCCGAATAACAACTCAGGCATAAAGGACTGTGCAGTTTGAGAGAGAGGCTCCCCCCATACCGTACACATGGTATATGTTTGAAGCATGACCTAGAGACAAAAGAGCCAAAGAAGTTATACAACATACTCAAATCAGGAGACATGGCTAGTGGTAAAATATACGAGGACATATCACCTGATGAGCAGCAATGACGCTTGTACCCATTGATGTGGCAAAGTACACAAGGAGCGTATAGAACAAAACCTAAGGGGAGAAAACTCAATATCAGATATGATAGAGACGATACTGTTGCAACTGAGTGTCTCCTTAGATACATAAGTGAGGAAGTACCTTTGACATCATAGTTATAAAGACTGGGGCAGCGAGCCCAAAGATCGTCAAGAGTTCACTTGCAGAAGGAACACAGAGTGAGAACGCGCTGTATCCTTTCTTATTCAATGCGTCCATCATCATATAAGCTGCAACAACCTAAAATATCTCGAATGAAAACCATATTGTTAACTAGCTGGTAACTTTCGTTGGAACCTTATAGATTTCAGCTTACTTGTGACACCATAGTTGCCCAAGCTGCACCCGCTATACCGTATCCTAGAAAAATGCATAAGACCACATCACCAATACCGTTTATTGCACTAGCAACTGCCAACGCCTTTAGAGGTCCCCATGAGTCTTTCATACCAAGACTGAGACAAGAAAAAAAGACCAGAATAACAGTGAGAGACAATCCTCGCGGGAATACTAAGATCCCACGGTCGGAATTGTGCGACAATTCTAAAACCTTGGAAGTGCAAAAAAGCGAGATGCAATGAAAAATTGGGGTATAACGGGACCTTGCACTTTGAGCAACCCATCCAATGAGAACAGCTGGCCATGCTAAACCACGAATCTGAGGATGGAAAAAAGTTTGTCAAACCAAAGGAAGCTAAGAGGAAAGTGACTGAAAATTAACAATACTCGAGGCTATAGCATGGGTCGAAGATAGTATAAGTGGTACATCTTTGGGCAGGTTCACTTGGAACACACATTCTATTTTTCTATACGCACAGAGAGCCAACGCACTCACCAAAACCCACAAAACATTATAATATCAAAATTGACGACACAAAAGGGTTCATCAAGATAGAGTATGAACCTGAACATAAGTATTTGCCGCCGGGACAATCTCAGCATTCTTTGCCCCTGTAAAAGCTGAAAAAAGACTAAACAGTCAACAGTCTGTTGTGTTACTATTAGACACAAACTTGTTACTGATCAGCTATAAAGATCACTCGTTACCAGTTAGTGCCCAGGAACCAAACAATCTTGTAAAGCCCATCATCATGACTCCACAAGCCAACCCAATGAAAAGCAAGATCGATATCTGATGTTGTACTTCATCTTTATCCTGATAAGCGTTAGTTTATTAAGAAGTTGCTAATAACTGTGCACTTGACATTCATAAAGAAAATGACCAAAAGGTAAAACTCCATAGTTGAAGAACATCTACTGAGGATTCATTCTAATAAACTGACCTGCCGAGCAAGAGAGGTGGCAACAAGATTTGAAGTCGCAACGGAGAGGAACATGAACGTATAACACAAATAATCACAGACGACGGTTGCAGGACCTGTTTCATCCATAATGAAATTTGGATTACTGTTAACTGAATCAGTAATCCCAGCGAGGAACATAGCAAAGGAAAGAACGCAAACGCATGTTCTCAGTTCGAGTAACAAATTGGAGATATAATATGAAATCAGAATCAAATGTTCAAAAGTCTTGAGTAATCAAAGACATGTCTAACACCTGAAACTTGCATTCATTTATGTTTCAAATTTGACATATAAACAACAGAGCTACATGGAACCTAAAGATCCTATTTTAGCTGAGTATTCTCACTCTAATAAAACAAAAATCAAGAGAAAGCTAAAGAAGCACACAGAAATCAAGCACCATCAAAGAAAGTGTGGTGCTTTTCCAGCACATTCAACAGAGATAAACACATACGGGTCCACTTTGGATTTCAAAGGTAATATAAAAGTTAAAAAGAGAGAGAGAAAGCTCTTCATTGGTTAGGAGAGACAAGCACATTCTGTACACATAAAAAATGAGCCAAGTTTTATGTTCGTAGAACATTTACTATATGAAACCACTGTTGGCTCTAGTGTAAAGACATACCTAAAGCAGCGAGTTCGAGAGAGCTTCCTTGACCAATCACCGCCGTGTCAATGAGACTCATCAACGGCCCACAAAGCCACAGTCCAGCAGCAGGTCCAGTAAACATCACAATCTCTTTCATCTGTCCCCAAATACTCTGATTCGCTAAATCATCAACCTTCACTTCCTCTACTTCCACTTCAGCAGCGGCAGAAACTGCATCTCCTACTTCAACCTCAATCACTTCCTCCGTGGCCGGAGAAATCGACCCATTCCCGTTAACTCCATCAACAACAAGCTCCTGGTTCGGACTACTTGAACAGTTTCTTATAAACCTGCTCAGCTTCAGTGACTTAGCTACGGAAACAGAGCTCCTGAAACTCGGGAGGAGAGTAGGCTTCCATGCCCGTAAAGTGATTGACGATCGAAATGGCAGTTTCGGGTTAGAAGAGATGGAAGAAACTGTAAAGGTTAGGTTTTTGCATTGAATCTGCATACTTTCTTCTTCTTCCTTACTGATCACGAGGAAAGATAGAAAATTGCGGCTCGAAAGCTTTCCAGGCGACTAACTGATATAAAACAACGCACCTAACTCCCATTAACTTGTAAGCATTCGGTCTAACGATTGGTACAACTAACCGGTTTAACGAAATTGGGAGCAAACCAATTTTTATAAGAAAGAAAACCAAAAATTGACGGCCCAGAAGCAAAGAGTACTAAAAATGATGAGAAAAAATAAAAAAGGGGAAAATATTGATAAGGCAGTGTGTGACTGTAAACCAGTCCAAGTGTTGTTATCGTGTCGGAGACAGAGGACAAGAAGATCTTAATATGCATCGAGTCACTAATGACCCTACTTTTGTAATTTTTCTGGCTATAATTCTCAAACTGGGACCTTGCTACACGCAATTTGCTACCAAATGTTTATTTCATGTTCGTATTTCATTACGAACCAGTCAACGAGAAATAGACTTATGGGCCTTTTTTAATTGAGCCCATATAAATAAAATTTGATAGACTCTGAAACCCTTTAAGAGTCTGGTTCAGGCCCAAGAGTTAAAAGAGTCCACAAGTGGACCTGCTCCACCTCTTTGCCACGTCACACGATGATTTAACGTGGGAGTTGACATGGCAATCTATGGACCGTTGATGTAGACTTCACGATATCTGATGAAAATCTCAAAACATAACCTCAGCCTTAAAAACCAGTGAGAAGCCATCACTGCCTCAAAAACTCATCTCCGAATGTAAAATTATTATTTATGGTTTCTTGGGTGAAACTTTTGTGGAATTTGTCGATTTCTACTAAACATGTGGACCGCATTCTCAAATTATGGAAAGAAACATACAAATGTTTCATGTTAACGGACTATTTTCACTTAACAAATATTAGTTTTATAAATCTAGGCAAAAAAATATGTTTTCCTGTTATCAGGGACGACATATTCAAAAATTATTTTTGACAAGGGGAAAAACAGATTATCGTATGTCTGTTTATAATTCTGAGACGTTTTTATTGGTTTTATCGAATGTTATAAAAGTCTTTATGGTAATTGCATTAAACAAAATATTATCGTCCACGTGGCAAATCCTCGTCAGCCGGCTGATGAGAACCTCAACTTCCACATCTTTGTGGTTCTATCTGTCGTCTATATATTGAAACGCATGATTCTTGTGGTGGTGAGAACGTGTTATAAACGTACTACAGTCTCAAGTAGTCCAAAGGAGCAGAAGAAGAAGATAAGCAAGAATGGCTTCAAGCTCTGCGACTCTTCTCAAAGCCTCACCGGTGAAATCTGACTGGGTCAAGGGACAGAGTCTCCTACTCCGTCAACCTTCATCCGTCGCGGCTATCAGGAGCCACGTGGCACCTTCATCTCTCACCGTCCGTGCCGCCTCTGCTTACGCCGATGAGCTCGTCAAAACAGCTGTAAGTTTATTCAAAATATTCAAAATGTTTCAGACATTTCATTGATTCGTTCAGTTGTTAATATGATTTGAGATTGGTGACAGAAAACAATCGCTTCTCCAGGACGCGGAATTTTGGCGATGGACGAGTCAAACGCGACTTGCGGGAAGCGTTTGGCGTCGATTGGGCTAGAGAACACTGAGGCTAACCGTCAGGCTTACCGAACGCTGCTTGTGTCTGCTCCAGGATTGGGACAGTACATCTCCGGAGCTATCCTGTTCGAGGAAACTCTCTACCAATCCACCGTCGATGGAAAGAAAATGGTCGATGTCCTCGTCGAGCAGAACATCGTCCCTGGCATCAAAGTCGACAAGGTACTGTCCATAACAAACCTACGAGGTTGTTTACGCATTTCGGTTTAGACATTTCGGTTCGGTTTGATTTGTTCATTATGGAGAATCAATAATATCGGTCTACACTTTACTAAGAAGTTCCGGTTTAGTTTTGATTTTAAGTTCAGTTTGGTATGTTGGTTCGGTTTAGGTTAGTTCTCGTTTGAAAATATTAATTTATTAGGTTCGTTATAGAGTTGGAAATTAATTTGTTTTGGTTGGTTTGCAAGTAGTAGGAGTCTATGAGTGTTGATGATGAAAGTCACTAATGAGATTGTATATGAATAGGGTTTGGTGCCACTTGTTGGGTCCAACGATGAGTCATGGTGCCAAGGACTTGACGGTTTAGCCTCCCGTACCGCTGCTTACTACCAACAAGGTGCTCGTTTCGCCAAATGGTACGTTAATATTCTGATTGCATTTATCTCGAAATATACTGACTTGGTTATAATTTAGGCTATACGTTTATGTCAAATGGTGTTTTGATTGGACTTCCTGTATTATTAGGCGTACTGTTGTGAGCATTCCAAATGGACCCTCTGCTTTGGCTGTTAAAGAAGCAGCTTGGGGACTTGCCCGCTACGCCGCTATTTCTCAGGTACTGTACTGTACATTTACCAATCGTTTACACCGCTGTTTCTCTTCTATATTGCTGTATATAATTATGCGTTTTGCGTTCTGCAGGATAGCGGTCTTGTACCGATTGTGGAGCCAGAGATTATGTTGGACGGAGAACACGGTATTGACAGGACATACGAGGTTGCAGAGAAGGTCTGGGCTGAGGTCTTCTTCTACCTCGCTCAGAACAACGTCATGTTCGAAGGTAACACTTAAAATGATCAAACTTGTGGTTTCCTTAACACTAAATGTAAAAACACAAACAAACAATTTAAGATTTTGGTGGAGTTATAGAAAATAACAGATGCTAGAAACTTACAACTTTGCGATTAAATGTGGTGACAGGTATCCTCCTGAAGCCGAGCATGGTTACTCCTGGTGCTGAGGCTAAAGACAGAGCCACTCCCGAGCAAGTTGCTTCCTACACTCTCAAGCTCCTTCGCAACAGAATCCCACCTGCCGTTCCCGGAATCATGGTAAGTTTACTTTTTTTTGCTGCTGAAGAAACTATATTTCAAGTAAGATTTGAACCAGTGAGTTGATGTTATTTCATCTATCTATGTATGCAGTTCCTGTCTGGTGGACAGTCCGAGTTGGAGGCGACTTTGAACCTGAACGCAATGAACCAGGGAACCAACCCATGGCACGTGTCCTTCTCCTACGCACGTGCATTGCAGAACACTTGCTTGAAGACATGGGCAGGCAGAGAAGAGAACGTGAAGGCGGCTCAGGACACACTCTTGACCAGAGCCAAAGCCAATTCTCTTGCTCAGCTCGGAAAATACACAGGAGAAGGTGAGTCCGAGGATGCCAAGGAGGGTATGTTTGTAAAAGGCTACACCTATTAAGCTATTTTGTATGATTGGTTCCGTCGATCAAAACTCCAAACTTGAGCTTGATTCTGGTGTTTGAGTTATTATACTCTTCTTATGTGACTAGTTTTGTTTCTTCTTCGTTAATATGATCGTTTTGTACTCTTTGTACCAACTCGTTACTACTAATAATTTCGTAAAGTCTGCTCTAATGATTGTTACAAGACAGATTCAAAATCTCTGGCTTTGCTAGCTAGTTATGAAACTACTGTATAATCTATCTGTTTCTCTCTGTCCCAAGAATCACAACAGCTAATACAAGAAAGTAAAATTAAAAAACAAGAACGAGTACAGAGTAAATGATGCAAAACATTATACTCTAATTTTTTATTCAAGAAAAGATGTTGCGAGATACATCAGACGAGCATATTGTGGGGAATCTTGAGTAATGGGAGATTGCAGCCAAAGAGTATAAGAGAGCTCAGATGTAACTGGCTCACGATGATCTCCTAACTCGAGCCACAAAGGCATGTGCTTTAATGGCAGCTACTGAAAGTATCAAGACTCTACTACTTTCTATCAAAGTCGTGTCTGAATGTGAGAATTCTCTTAATAAAGACTTTCATGTTTCATTTGAGACATGTATAACTATGAAGAGTCGTTTATACACAATCTCTTCCAAGCCTTGTTATCTAATCGATCAATCCACAAAAGAAAGAAAAAAGAGAAGAGATTTAGACATAAAAAAAGCACATTTGTTTCAGATCTTATCTTTGTCGTTTCTGCTGAGCCTTTGAGGCTGATATCTTCAAAACAAAAACAGAATGCACAAGAAATTTCCCTGTTATGATAGTATTCTTGCATGCCTACATAGTTCTTACTTGATCTTGTGTATCTGTGATCGCTTTTAAGACTCTCTCTTAAACGCTCCAACGGGTACAGCCCCTACAGGCTGGTGATTGTTTGTGCTATTTACATCGATACCGTGCTCCTTGAAAAGAAAAGGAAAACAGTTTAGAGACACCGTAGAATATTTGAGCCAAGATTATGTTCACATATAGACACGTACTTGGTGAGTTGATCCAGACTCCTGTACTCTTTGAGGGTTTGAGTTAAGATCGATCATATTATGATCACCATTCCCATTTGATTCTTGACCGCGACCCGAGGAGATCTTTTGACGGTTTGCTTCCTTACACCTTAATCCCAGATCATCAGCGTGGTTAGGCTTATCACCTGGAAACTACACAACACAAAAGATCACACACATTGTGAATAACACGAAAGATCACGAATCAACAATGAATGCATCAAGATGATGAATATAAGAACCGGATTCCATACCTCAATCCTCTGTCTTAGCAATAGAAATCGCCTGTGTGTTCTCTTGCCGCCAACATGAACAACCATGTCACATTGTAGACAAAGGGAACTACCATCTATCTCACAGTAGAAGAAAGCTGTTCACCAAGTAATAAACAAAAAACATGTCATCAAAAAGCAAACTTACTTTTACTATACACTAAAGTAGAGAAGAAAAGGAATCATACCAGGTGCATTTTCGCATATGTCACAGCTTGGTGCATTGCTGGGATCAGCCAAACCTACACGGACATGTCGGCTAGCCAGCTTGTTGCACATATGAACCTGAAGACAAGAAACAAAATGCTCCCTCTTATAAGTTATAGGACAATCAAAAAATATACTCAGATCTCTCACAGCTTGCAATAGAGTGTTTCACCATAGATAAAGTGGAAATTCTGAAGACGTACATAACAAGATGAAGTTACTGGAATCTAGTGTTGTTGAAGATATGTGAATCATTAACAATGAACACATCCACTTTGAATGTTCATCCATGTTTGAGTTACAATAAGTCAAAAACCCAACAGAAACCTCACATTCTGTAAACTTAGCACAGCAAATAGTATATTTGCCACCTATGGGAAAGTCTCCAACTTTATTGCATTGGTTGGGATAAAACTGTAAAAAGTAAAGAGTTTTCAGACAAGTTGGTATTTTACTTTTTCGTCGCAGGGGCAACAGAGGGCAGCTTCATCGGCAGCGCAGAAGACGATAGCGGCGGCGCTCTCACAGGCATCGCATAGAATTCTCATGTTTTCCAACTCTCACGATACTCGCTATCTTTGAACGGTTAAGACCACTTCAAAAGTTAGCATCTTTCGCAAGAAAATTAAGTGATTTGATATATTGGGTTCAGAGTCTTCAGACTATACGATGTAGCAATGAAGGATTATGAATCTATCTCTTTCCTTCTTTTATGGCAAATGCAAGTAACCATAAAAAAAAAACATTGAAGAGAGAGAGAACAGCAGCAGCAGAGAGAAATATGATAAGACTGATAAACCTCCAGACGCTGAGAGTAGATATTTAATATATACTCGCTCTATCTCCCGTTAACTTGACTCTTCTTGTGATTGAGATTTTATTCCTTTTTAACAACGAAATATTTATACGGTTACAAATCTGTACATATTCAATCATACATTTTCTCACATTTAAAACCGATTTTACTTCTACCATCTTTAACTCTTTTCGTTGTAGTAATTGATTGAAACTTATTAGTTGATGAAAGATAATTGATTGTTACATGAAACAGAATTTATACAGTGACCAAAAAATAACAAATTTTATAGAAGCACAGATCCATCATGTCAAAAGAAGAAAAAAACACTATAGATGTGTTGCATAGCAAATAATTTGTTACATGATTGAAAAGTCAATCTAAGGGATAAAAGGAAAATGATACAGTGGAATCTAAAGTTAGGGTCAGAGTTTAGGGACCCAATCGTAAAGGATGAACTTCAGTAGACAAAAGACTTGTTAGCGATGTTTCCTTCGTTTTGTCAAGTTTGTAGAATGTTCGAGTTCGTCTCTTCTCGTCCATGGAAATGTCTCTTTATCAATTCGAAGTTATTTCATTAATTATTTGAACAGAAATAGAGTGTTGTACGATTGGCTAGTTTTAGGTAATAACAGTGAAAAAATATAGATATGTGGGAAAAATAAGGGCCACAAGAGAACGAAGGTAGGGTCAAAAGTATCGATAGCCATTGAAATTTGGTGGTGAAGAAGTAATTGTCGTTTCGAAGTAGGTTTGTTTTTTCAGTTTCCCTATTATGTCTTGTATATTCGTTTTTGACTAAAATCTAAAATCTAAAACTACACGAAAGATTTTTTTTTGTGTGTGTATACGTCGGTTAGATATTTCGAGTGTTTTGTAGACTTTAATATTTTGATTGACCATCACATTTATCATACAGCAGTTTGTGATAATAAATTAATAATGTTAACGTAAAATGGTTATTTTTTATAGTAAATTAGAGGAGTATAATTTGAAAAATAGTCCAACATGAACAAATGTTAGGATAGTCTTGACGGAAAAAGAAGATGCGGTCTTCCGTTTATTCTCTAACTTTCAAATAAAA
The DNA here is from genome assembly GCA_000411075.1 of Sisymbrium irio. Classification (NCBI taxonomy): domain Eukaryota; kingdom Viridiplantae; phylum Streptophyta; class Magnoliopsida; order Brassicales; family Brassicaceae; genus Sisymbrium; species Sisymbrium irio. Next base: position 166,710 of record KE154722.1, on the reverse strand, counting down.
CAGATATGTCAGTGGACAAATGAAAGAAAACAAAGTTTCAGTCGATTTATAAGAACCTCAAATAAATTTGTGTATTTAGACGTGAATGGAAAATATCTGAAGATTAGATAGTTTAGAAGTTCTCTTATTTTTTGTTGAATGTTCAAAGAATGTACTCATAGAATTACTTGTTATGTGTGTCTGGATTCAGATCATCATTGGATGGCACATCTTGTTTTGTTTTGTTTGCTCTAACGTAAATTTTATGGTGCAGGTTAAGCATCATAGTTGACACATCCGTTATATTTCTCTCACTACTTTTAACCATCATTAATGTTATGCTTGCATGTGAAACAGGCTCAGCTTCTTATAATATATCGTCACGCGTCCTCCAAGTTGAACTGATGCAAATAAATATCTTTCGGCTTTTGGAAAATCGTGACCCGTACGTTCACTGCATATGCTCTCTAGTCAAATTCAAGAAACCCAATAAATAAAGGGCTTTGTGTAAACTCACCAATAATAATGGGCTTTTATGTGTAAGCCCATACAGTGGTTGCATACTTGCATGTACTAATAATGTTTCCCAATTCGTCATGGTCAACTTTTATGACGTTGTGTTTATAATTTATAGTATCAATTTATTTGATACATTGGTATCAGAGTCAAACTCTGCGTTATCAATTTGTAAATAGATAGATGTTACCAACTTAGCACATGGGGTATTAATTACAGTTGATTAGGGTTTATGGTCTGAGATAAAATATTGGTAATGAACTTAAGGTTTATGGCTTTTGACTTTATCTTTTTTGGGGGTTATTCTACTACATGCAAATACTTTTGTATGATAAATGGACCGACAAAAGCAGAAAAGCGATCCGTGATTTTCGCAATATTTTTACTTACTTCACGTTTGTTCGGTAAAATGGGATGTCAGTATGGTTAAAGTATTAAATATACGTCCGAAAAAACAATATCGTTAAGAAGAGTGGGAACGAACACTCTCTATCGCGGAGAGAGTCTCACTCTCTCACTCTCTCACTCTCTCTATTAGCAAACCCTCCTTGGGCAGCGAAACGTTCAACGGCTATAAAGCAGCGGTCCTGGTGCCACGTGTACAAGTAGAGTAGTAAATGAGAAGATCGAAGACAATAAATTTTAAGGAAGAAGAAAAAAAGAAAAGAGAAAAAGGGAACGGCCACTGCTTTGAATGCACGTGGCAGCTTTGTGAGATTCCCGACAACGTTCCAGGGGGTAAAATGGGAGTTTCAAGTGGTATCTTCCTTCCACCGCACTCTCGCCTCG
>KE154722.1:130916-165252 GCA_000411075.1 Sisymbrium irio | reverse complement strand
AGAGAGAGAGAGAGAGAGAGAGAGAGAGAGAGAGAGGCGCTTCTTCCCCCTACGAGATTTGCGGGACCAAATCAATGCCCTCCCATTGGTCCCTCCTTGAAGCTGCACGAAGATGGAGTAGAAGCCGATGAAGAACGGTACTGTTCTCTCTCCGTTGAGATCTTTAGGTTTTCGATTCCACTGTTCCGTTCAGGACTTTGATTTCTCTAATTTCTCCTCCAATTTATTTGTTTTGACCAGCTTGAAGGTAGGAATATTTAACTCCGTCTCAATTACTTTTTTTGCCCTATTATTTAGATGAAGTTTTTGCTATTTTTGATAATATTTGATGAGAACACTAACGGCATTTTATCTGGGATTTGCTTTGGATATTATTCACGGACTATATTTCTGGCTCACGAAACCTGCTCTCGCTCTGTGTGCGTTTTTCATTAATGCTAATTTCCATGTTTGGATGTTTCAGATCAGAGCGTCTGTAGAAACGGCGTCGCTTTGGGGAAGAAGACAGCTATTCATTAAGGTAAATAAATAAGCCCCTCTCTGTGTCAATGCATACACATAGATATGGAACAAAGGTAGATTTAGGGTTTAGTGTTTAAGATGGAGATGCTTTTTAAGATACATTCGACTTCGAGTCAAATCAGATATTATTTTACATTATTATCACCGATTGTTTAATGCTAACTAATCACCTTTGTTTTCTTGGATTGTTAAAGAGAAATAAACTCTGTTGAAGTGCACTCACTGCTGAGAAAGACTTGTGAATACAACAACTAAAATATAGTTTCTATCTTTTTTTCTTTCCTTTCTCTGTCTGCTTTTGCGTGTGTAAGATTACAATCAAAGTACTTAGAATATGATAACTTTTCCTTTTTTTATATGCATTTCAACAAACAAAAGGGTGGTTTGTGGGGGCCATTTATTACTTATTTTTCCATTAAAGAAACTTTGGATTGATGATGCATGACTTCGTTTTCAAGCATAGTGGGTGACCACTACTGATTAAAAGTCGGTAATCTTTTTTCGTTTCTTCTTCAGTTAAAGGTTGATCACCTTCTAAGTAAACTCTGTTTTCTTTTTTTTTTTGCAAATAACAAACATCCCTATTTATTAGTAATAAGTCATCTCTCTTTCGGTTTCTTTTTCTTTCTGCTTAAGTAGTGTGTTAGAGCGAATCTGAATGAAACTCTGGTGTTTAATTGCATTGGATTCGACAGGATACTGACATTATGAGTTTGCTTTCTTGTACTGCCCAAATTTTCTCTTCTTTTGGGGAACACTAAAAGGGATTTTCTAGGCATGCGTCTTGTCTTAACCTCTTGTTTTTGGTTTGGTAAGATGAGATGTCAGAGCTTTTATCATTTCTTTATGGTTGTGTTAGTTGGAAAATAAGGACTCTTTTGGTCTCTTCTCATCCCTATTCTGTTCTTCAAACGCTCTAATCAGTCGTTAAAATATGACTGAAGTGTGCAGATACATCAATCTTAACGTCTGAACTGTTTCAGGAAAACGAGCTCGAGATTCCTCTTCTTAAAGACCTCATTGTTCATCACTGTTGATCTGATAAGTTACCAATGGGAGCGATTGCTGGAGAAGAGCTGAAGAAAATGGAGAAGACACAGGTGCCTGTAGCCCGGGAAGAGAAGATAATGGTTCTGGTGAGACTGAGACCTCTGAACGAGAAAGAGATCTTGGCTAATGAAGCTGCAGATTGGGAATGCATCAATGACACCACTGTATTGTACAGAAACACGTTGCGTGAAGGCTCAACTTTTCCTTCTGCATACTCATTTGGTAAGAATTGCGGTGGATTTTTGTTTGCTATGTGCTTAGATCAACTTCAGTTTTTTTTTGGGTTTCTTTGAAACACCAAACAAATATATCTACTCTTCCTGATACAAAAATCTACCTTTCATGCAAAACCATCTATATATAGTTCACCTTTTGGTGACAGTACATATTTCGCACTGTCCTTAACCTCTTCCGTAAACTTACTTCTACCTGGCCATGTCTTCTTGAATTTCAAGCTTGTACAGCATATCCATGAGTTGATTTGTGGATGCCCATTTCTCTTTTGACATGTTGATGACAGATAGAGTGTACCGAGGAGAATGCCCAACCAGACAAGTATACGAGGATGGTCCCAAGGAAGTTGCTCTCTCGGTTGTCAAAGGCATCAACTGTAAGCTTCCTTGATTGTTGTGATGATAAATACATCGATTGCATCAAACCCTAAGTGTTTCAATAATTATTGGTTTCCAGCTAGTATTTTCGCGTATGGTCAAACGAGCAGTGGAAAGACCTACACCATGACTGGTATAACTGAGTTTGCCGTGGCTGACATATTTGATTATATATTTAAGGTATTGCTAAAAAATCAAGTCTATTTTTCCCCACACTATGATATGTATTCTTCATTTTCACTAATTGCACTGGACGCTGCAGCATGAAGATAGGGCGTTTGTTGTGAAATTTTCGGCTATAGAGATCTACAATGAGGCCATCCGAGATCTTCTCAGTCCGGATAGTACACCACTAAGGCTACGAGATGATCCTGAGGTGAAAGATTGTTGATTTGTCCTTACTGAGAACTCTCTTACTGAATAACCTTGTGTGACTCGTCTCGTGTGTTTTTTCTGCCATTCAGAAAGGGGCCGTCGTTGAAAAAACAACAGAGGAAATCCTGAGAGACTGGAACCATTTGAAGGATCTTATCTCTGTATGTGAAGGTAATATAACCTCAGAAAATCCATTCATATCCCATTATTACGAAGCATTTGGTAGTTATGTAGTTTGCTTACGCCCTGCGACTCAGGTTATTATGTATAAAATGTTGTCTGAAACGAATCTCTTGTCACGTTTACTTGTTGTACGTATTGCAGCGCAGCGGAAGATTGGCGAAACCTCATTGAACGAGAGAAGTTCAAGATCTCATCAAATTATCAAACTAGTAAAGCTCTAATCTACTAGTGGATCTAAGGGTCAAAGATTTTCCTCTTTTTGCTTAGTGCCCTATCTAAATTGTTATTTTTTTTTGTAGACAGTTGAAAGCTCTGCTCGTGAGTTCCTAGGCAAAGAAAACTCGACGACTCTCATGGCGAGTGTGGTATGTACTCCTCTGCTTTATACTTTGGGTCATAATGTTCCAGACTTTTCCCAATTATCTTGTTTGTTCTCATTGTTCTTACGTTCAGAATTTTATTGATCTGGCGGGGAGCGAGCGGGCATCTCAGGCCTTGTCCGCTGGTGCAAGACTTAAGGAGGGTTGTCATATCAATCGAAGTTTGCTGACTCTAGGAACTGTGATACGCAAGCTCAGGTGTGGAAAGTGATACTTTGGCTGACTCTTTAACCGTACTATTTTTAGCATTTGCCAGATATAAACATTGACGAAATAAAAGCCGGGTTTAACAAGCTTCTCTATTTCTCTTTCCGAAAGTGATTGTATATTTAACATAAAGACTGTTAACACGATGCAGCAAGGGAAGACAAGGACACATCAACTATAGAGACTCCAAGCTCACACGTATTCTTCAACCGTGTTTGGGGGGAAATGCCAGAACCGCCATAGTCTGCACGCTGAGTCCAGCAAGGAGCCATGTGGAGCAGACTAGAAACACGCTCTTGTTTGCCTGCTGTGCCAAGGAAGTCACCACGAAGGCACAGATCAATGTTGTTATGTCAGACAAAGCTTTGGTGAAGCAACTACAGCGTGAGCTAGCCAGGCTCGAAAGCGAGCTGAGAAACCCAGCCCCTGCCAACTCAAGCTGCGATTGTGGGGTTGTGCTGAGAAAGAAAGATCTTCAGATACAAAAGGTAAGTGCTTTAGTTTAAACCCAGCAGTCGTTTCCGCAGATCATCTGTCATGCGTTTGGTTGATTTTTGGATAGTTGGGGATATTCTAATTAATGTTTGGTGTTGTGCAGATGGAGAAGCAACTCGCAGAAATGACTAAACAGCGGGATCTTGCTCAATCTCGCCTTGAAGATTACATGAGAATGGTTGAACACGATGAGTCTTCGAAGGTATCGCAGTTCAATCGACAGATGATACAAAAATCTGTAGATTTGGTGGCATTTTTAGTTCAACTAATTGCTTATTTTTCTTTCCTTTTTCAAAGGCTGGAACTCCACATTTCCGTAACCGTACAAATAAGTGGGAGGATGGTTTAGTGTCAGAGGCATCCGGCGTGGTTGATCCAGACAGGACTAGTTTCATATCAGATGGCACGTCAACGACTCTGTCGACTGCAAGAGCTCCTGATAGGTCACACTCGGACGAGGATCTGGAGGAGGAGGTATTGTCACCTGATCGTTCAGGAGATCAATCAGAAGAATACTGCAAAGAAGTGCAATGCATTGAGATGGAAGAATCAGCCAGTGATGTTATTAACAACGATGAAGAAAGATCAGACGCAGAAACACATCCGGGCCACGGTACAGCGGCTAACGGTGGAACAGGTCTTGCTCAAAACAGGAATCCGTCGAGCGTTAGAAGCGTCAGGGTGAGGAAGAGTTGGAGCCGCGGAGATACCGTGCCGGGCACAAGCACTCCACCTGATGCCCTGGAGATAGACCACCCTGGAAGACCGGACGGTCATGGTTTTGCGTTTCCTGATTTAGAGTTCGGTTCTGGTAAGAAATTGTTGAGGAATGATTCAATGTCTTCCCGCGGAAGCGATTCCACTGAGGCTCAAAGTGTCGGAACACCGATGGTGGGAGAAGATGGAGGTATCACAAGCATCCGGTCATTTGTTGAAGGGCTCAAGGAGATGGTAAAAACCACCTCTATATTTTGCTACTAATGATTGAACTTCTGACACCAAACTTTGTGTTTAGGTTTTGGATCCTGAGATGGTCAAAATTAGATGGTTCAACTTCTTACGTCAAGCGTTGTTGTTTCAGGTTTCGGGTCCTGATGATTCAGGAAAAATGGGGAATGATATTGGTCTGGAGGCTATGGACAAAGAGGTGTCTGGGACAATGACGAACTGGTCAGAGGAATTCGACAGACAAAGGGAACAAATTCTGCAACTTTGGCAGACATGCCACGTCTCGCTAGTGCACAGAACATACTTCTTCTTGCTCTTCACGGGAGATCAGGCAGATTCGATATACATTGGAGTAGAGCTACGAAGACTCTCCTTTATGAAAGAAAGCTTCTCTCAGGGAATCCAAGCCTTTGAAAGAGGACAAACCCTCACGGTAGCTTCAAGGTTAGTATACTTTTAGCATTTGCGTTAGCATCCGCAGCAAAACAGCTAATGTTTAGTTAAACGCTCGTTTTTGGTTTGGTTGTAGCCTGAAGGCACTTCAGAGGGAGAGACGGATGCTAAGCAAGCTGGTCGGGAAGAGATTTAATGTAGAAGAAAGGAAGAGGCTTTATGAGAAGTTTGGGATCGCTGTGAACTCGAAACGCCGGCGGTTGCAGCTGGCAAACCAGCTCTGGAGTAAACCCAAGGATATAACCCACGTGGTCGATAGCGCAGCCGTTGTAGCGAAGCTCGTTAGGTTCGTGGAGCAAGGAAGAGCTATGAAGGAGATGTTTGGTCTGAGCTTCACGCCTCCGCTTCCTACAAGTCGGAGATCGCTTAGCTGGAGAAAAAGCATGACCACGCTTTTCTAATAGTGAAAAACGCGTTCATACTAATGGTTTGTGTGTAAATCTTCTAGGTGAGTTTTTGTTTTCGGTGTTTGATGAAAAGATTTCTTAGATGTTTCATCCGCTTAAGGGTGATTTCTCTGTTTCTTTTGCTTTAACGGCGGCTTTTGATTTGGAAACTGACAGAGACTATCTGATTCTGATGTTCTATCTTCATTCCTCTGGGTCTGGGTGATATAATATCGGCTCGTGTCCTATTTTACCGTAAGTCTGTAACGAATAATCTCTTCACGTGTGCCCAAAAATCTCAGGATTATGGTCTTTCTTTGAAAAGAAAAATGTTTCATGCGCGCTTGCATTAGAATTGAACCAAATCGGAGCGAAAACTGGATTTTTAGAACCGAATCGAGCAAAGGAATTTTGCTAACCAATCCAAAGCACTACTGCCGCATGAGTTCTAAAGGTTCATTATTGAGTTTGTGGTGACAAACTAGTTTACTTCTTCGTTAGTTAAACCACGCAATCACTGTAAAAAAGAAAAAAAACAATCGTTTGACATTGAAAACACTCAACTCCACCCAAATGCAGGTTCATAGACAGAGAACCTACAGAAGATGGAATCCAAATACTTGATTATCAAAAAAGTAAAAAACAGTCGGCAAATCAAACTCAAGAAACAGAGATGTTTAGCATCTACGATCATCATCAGCAGCTAGCCTAGAAAAGAAGCATATCTCTCTAAACTTACGGAGTGCAATCTTATGACAATGATAGTCAACAACTTAACTAAATATGATAAAGTTGGAACTAGACATTCAAACAACTAAACAGTAAGCTAGATCAAAAAAACTTTCTGAATACTCCTGTACTACCGATCTATGATGCATATAAAACATATCAGCAAAAAATCAAACGAGTTATCGCCAATATCCAATGTAATACGCACGGCAGGTTTTCAAACAACTTATAATACTTAAAAAATGTGAGAGTCAGTGACCTCTCAAGCCAGATCTTGCTATCCTACATTCAACCATCGACTCATCCAAAACATGTTTACACAATTTCATACCAAAACATGAGATGTGGTTTCGATTCTACAATCTCCCTACAATGAACTTATTCGACAAAGATCAGTCAAATCTCTAAAACACACGGAGAGAGGAATCGAACAATTCACAGCTAATCCTCAACAAAAATCAACAAACTTGTGCACAAATTGAAACCGATTCTGATTCATTTAACCGAAAAAATTGAGAGTTATATCGCCAAAACGTATCTAACAACAAACACAGACGAGCTTATAGAACTGGAAACTCACCACTAAAGGCGACATTTTTGATTTTTTGTAAGGAAATGAGAGAACCCTAAAAAGATGAAATCTTTCAGATTAGCTTGAAAGGGAGAGGCCAAGGAGTAGACCTGGGAACCTCGAGCTTATCTTTGATCCTCTCAATCATCTTCTGCTTCTTCCCTCTCGAATTCCCGTACGATCCTTTGAACCTTTTCCCTTTCTTCGTCTTCTTATCCCCTCTCCCGCACATATCCATCTCCGATACCGCCGGAGCTGCACACGCCGGGGATAACGAAGAATACCTCGCCGAACTAGTCATTGCTGCAGACGCACGCTGCGTCATCATCACCCGTCGCGCCATCGCGCCGCACCACTGCATCGCCGCCATCTCTCTCCGTCTCCTCACCTCACTCTCTCCAACAGAAAGTAAACATTTCTAAATAACACTTATGGGCCAGAAGTTGGGATTATTAGGCCCATTTATGATATTAATATAGAAGGCCCATTAAGGGCCTGTTAAGTTCTCACCTTGGTTCCAATATATGTATTTGTTGTCTCCACCACTCGCTGTTAACGATCAAATCAAGCAACACGATGGAGCTCCTCTGCTCACCAACGTCTCTTTCCTCCTCCTTCCCTCTCTCATCTGCTCGTCTCCTTCCTCCGTCCTTCTCCGTACGCAGTTTCTGGTTTTTTTATTTTTCTTTGTGAAACTGAAACCTTCTTCGCATTCTCTGAGATATTCAATGATCAATGTTTGGATTTGTTTACATGGTTTTTAGATGCCAGGGACAAGGAGATTCATGGTTCTATGTAGCTCTGAGAAATCCCTGAAGGTATCTATTTTAAATTCTCCATTTTTAAGTAGCCCCACTTGCGTTGGATTATAATGTGGATGTGTATACTAATGCACAGGAAGATCAGATGACAGTGTCAGTAACTGGAGCAACTGGGTTTATAGGGAGACGATTGGTTCAGAGACTTCGTGCTGGTATCATTCCTCTTTGCTTATTTAACTCACATTCGAATATCTATCTTAAATGGGTTTGTTCTTTACTCATTACGCAGATAATCACTCTATCCGTGTCTTAACACGCTCTAAATCCAAAGCTGAGCAAATATTTCCGGGTAAGAAGGTAATAATGACTTTTCTGCTTTTATTTTACTAGGATCATAAATACAGTTTTGTATAAACTATTTTCTTGTGATCTGATTCATTTTGTTCTTGATGGCTATTTATTATTCTCAGCCAAGGACTTCCCAGGTATTGTGATTGCAGAAGAACGGGAGTGGAAGAACTGCGTAGAAGGCTCAACTGCTGTTGTCAACTTAGCCGGACTGCCTATTAGTACAAGGTGGTCTCCGGAGGTTTGTTTCTTCTTTCACCTTCCTCTAAAGTTTTATGCTTCTTCTTTTATTATATATGCTGATGTCTTTGCTTGCTATGCAGATCAAGAAAGAGATTAAGGACAGCCGAGTCCGTGTCACTTCTAAAGTTAGTGATTACCGTCTTTTATTATTTGATTGACTAGGTTCTGTAATAATAAAAAAGCCTCATTGTTTGGAACTTTGGTGAAGGTTGTTGACTTGATAAATAAATCACCAGTGGAGGCTCGACCTACCGTTCTAGTGAGCGCCACAGCTGTTGGTTACTATGGTCTGTCACCAAAGTTTCATACTCATGAATCTCATCATGCCAACAAGAATCTTAACGGGCTTTAAAACTTTCAGGTACTAGTGAGACGGGAGTATTCGATGAAAACAGTCCATCAGGGAATGATTATCTTTCAGAGGTAAACGTCCTGCACTAGATTTCCTTGAGGTTTTGGTTCATGTATGTGACCGTGAAAGACTCTCAGTACTTAACGGTGTGATAGATTCAATCTAACTCTCTCTGCCAAGAATCCTGCAGCTTTGGTTTGGTGAAATGCGTACTTGTTGTGTACTTAGGTTTGCAGAGAATGGGAAGGAACCGCGCTGAAAGCGAATAAGGATGTAAGAGTGGCACTTATCCGCATTGGTGTTGTTCTCGGAAAAGATGGTGGGGCTTTAGGTGCGTTTCTCTCTCACTCTTACACGCTAATGAAACATGTTGGCGATTCTCTGCTGATGAACTCAAAGTCTCTTCTTTTTTTTTGTATTAGCCATGATGATACCATTTTTCCAAATGTTTGCTGGCGGACCTCTGGGTTCAGGACAACAATGGTAAAGTCCGACAACTCTTCTAGTCATCTCTTGCCGCCTCTCTGCGAATCTAATGACAATTCTTGCATAAAATATCACTAAGTAGGTTCTCGTGGATTCACGTGGATGACTTGGTGAATCTAATCTACGAAGCCCTCACTAAACCATCTTATCAGGGTAACAACATAACATACATACGCTTCTACGTTACCTCTAAAGAATATCTTGACTAAACTAGGTCAAAAGGCTAAATTGGTGTTGGTCGTTGCAGGAGCTATAAATGGGACTGCACCAAACCCGGTTAGGCTTGGGGAGATGTGTCAGCAGCTAGGCACCGTTCTTGGTCGACCGTCGTGGCTACCAGTTCCTGACTTTGCACTCAAAGCTTTGCTGGGAGAAGGTGCCACTGTGGTTCTTGAAGGACAGAAGGTTTTACCAGTAAGAGCCAAAGAGCTTGGCTTTGAATTCAAGTACAAATACGTGAAAGATGCACTCAGAGCCATTATGCAATAAGTTGACAACATAGTCTTCCATCGGATTTGGTCACAGAAAAACAAGAGATTATTTTTCTATTGTCTATTTGGTCTAAGTGTTAATGAGATGGGATTTTTCTTACCCTGTTGGGTTAGTTTGTAAAATCGAATACAGTGAGTTGAAGAGAATATTAAACATAGACAGATATATTTCATCCTTATTTTTAAACAACAAAATATGTTATGCTTAATTGGTAAATAAATTAAAGCAAAGCTCACGAACACAAAAAGAATACAATAAAAATATAAAAAAGCACACTCATATTTCACATTTCCTTTTGGAAAGTTAGGAGAAGAAGTACTGGTGAGCATAAAGAATGATCATAAATGCAGCACAACCAATAGAAACATACTCTGGGGAACTGGGCAGAGCAACGATAGTGGAACAAATCAAGACAGTAACTGAGCCAATTCGATCCATCACGTAAGCCGTTTTTGGTTGCGTCCTGGCATATATACCATTAGCTGCAATTAAGAGGCAAAGGGATACGTTGAGGAGCAGAGACACAAGTTGCACCCGCAAGGAGAGGTCGTAGGGATTTGCCACCTGTGCGAGGATAGCATTGAATTCTAGTCCCGCCGATAAACAATACGCGAGAGCCGTCCAGCTTAGTCTGTCCATCACGTGAGGTTCTGGCGCTTGGTCGAGACCTAGCGGGTGTTGTGGTGCAACGTTAAGGGAAGGACTGCTGTTCTGTCTCCTTAGATGACGGGTCGGTGATTGGGATTCGCTCTCTTGATCCACTGTTTCCTCACGGTTATGGTTTGGTGTTTCGAAAAATTGAATTACGAACAACGGTAGAGAGTTAGCTACAAAAGAAAGCATTTTCTTTTAACAAAGAGAGTTTTTTTGTCAAATGGAGATTTGGAAAAACATATGCACAACTATCATCTATTTAAGGTAGAGGCGGAAAATATCATTTTTTTTTCTTGGACAAAACGAAAAAAATATCATTTAAATACTCAACTTTTTAAAAGTAGGGTAAATCTTCTAATTTTTAAAATGTCATTTAAACCCTGAATTTATTATTGATTTTATAATTAAATAAGAAACTTTTGTTCATTTCCACATGAAATAGCAAACTTGTATTATTAATACAATTTGAATCCCATCAAAAAAGTAAAAGAAAAATAAAATTAAGAAAATTATTAAGTTTTACCAAAGTAAATTTACAAATATGGTAGAAAAATTCAACAAAAATTTAAATAAAAATAAAATTAAGTTTCTGATTTTTGTGAATGTTTAAAATCAAATTTAATACATTTATATGTATGTTTAAGATAATATAGTGAAAATTAACATAAATTAAAAAGTCATGAGATATAATACTTGATAAATATTTTAAACACTCACAAAAATCAGTAATTTTATTTTAATTTAAATTTTTATTATTTCTACCATATTTATAAATTTACTTTGATAAAACTTGATAATTTTCTTAATTTTGTTTTTTTACTTTCATATTAGAAATTTGTCATTTAATGTGGAAGTTAATAATAATTCGTTATTTAATTACAAAGTCCATAAAAACTTATGAAATTTAAATGATATTTTTAAAATTAGGATTTAAACATTAAATTTTGGAAAGTTGAGGATTTAAATAACAATTTAGAGATAGTTTTTTTTCACCACATGCTCTCTTTTGCATTGCCGGTTGCAGGTCGCTTGTGATTCGGGTGGTTAAATTATATAAAAAGGAATATTCAGGGATAGCCGTTAGATTAATATGCTACGATACGTGTCAAGATATTTTCTTTCAATTTTCTTAATAAAACTTTATTCTGTTTCTTGTATTGTTATTAATCGGATATAATAATAAGCTGTTACAACAGGCTTGCTCCCCCTGTGTTCGATTAAAGGATCCATTTTGTCATGTTTTCTTTGTTTCTTTCCAGTGTTAAGCTTATAATATTCACCAAACATGATTTCGAACACACGATTAATTAGAAATTGTTTTCATGACATTGCAGATGTGTAGGGCAGATAATATTTGTCCAACTTTACATCAAGACACTTGACTTTCACAGTTTCACCTCAAGATAATTTCTCTGCTTACTTTAGAGATTCATGCTTACGTTTTTCTAATCCTGATATTGGTTTTCTTCACGATCCCATCATCGACTATATGTTTTCTCTAAAGGCTCGAGTTAGGTTTTGATTCAAGTATAGGTTTTTGGGATCATAACACTCAATGGGTATATTACTAGATTTAGACTCGCCAAAGAATCCAGACTCAAACTTTTGTTCGTTATTGTTTTTATAATATAGGTGATGGTTGCCAATTTCAATCAGCTCTTTCATAATGGACAGGAAAACACCGTGTCGTTGGGATGGTAAGATAACTAATGCAGAACACTGATTTGTCATCGCTTGCCGCCTCTCTGAATCTAATGAACATTCTTGCATAATTCACTGAGTAGGTTCTCTTGGATTCACGTGGATAACTTGGTGAATCTAATCTACGAGGCAATCACTAAACCATCCTATCAAGGTAACACCATAACATATATGCAGGAGTATGTCACCATTTAAGGATTGCTAGACTAGGACAAAGGCTAAAGCAGAATGCTCTCGGCGTGGTCGTTGCAGGAGTTATAAATTGGACTGCGTGATGCAAATATACCGATATTTATAGATATGATAGAAGTAACCCAATGTTCATGGCAAACACCGATTACAAATTTCACACCAAAAAAAACACCGATTACAAATTCACCAATCAACAAATCCAACATGGAATCGATGACGGTAGAAACATGGAATCAACAAATCCCAACGTGAAAGATGCACTCAGAGCCATTATGCAATAAGTTGACACATAGAAGTATAGAAGCATCGTTATACCAACGCACTTGGTTACAGTAAAACAAGATATTCTTTTTCTATCCGTATATTTTTACTTTTGAGTATAACTCGAGTGATGTATGTATTCCATGAATTTTCTGGTATCTGAGAAATCAGATATGTCAGATGGCAATGTAGAGAAAATAACACAGATGAAGATATGACTTCGTTCAAATCTATCTCCTCAGGCTGTAGGGTGGAATTGAGTTTCCAAATCGAAGACCCTCTTGGTCAGACAATGACTTATCTTCGAAATCGTGAACAGAAATGCTTGGGATCTTATACCCTACAGTAAGAACATTACAGTCAAGAATAGTAGAAAGTTATAGAATCTGATAATAGAAAACAAGCGATTCTTCCCCTGTCTCTCATCAAGCTAGAGAAAAGAAGCAAGAGCTTTATTAAATTATTTGTTTTCGAAGCACTTGTACTTATATAATACACAACATAAGAGGATGATAAAAGACTGAGCAGACTGATTGTGTGAGTTGATCAACCCCTCAACGAATACTTCTTCCCAGTGAAAGCTTGGAACTTAGGCTCTTCTTTCTTCTCCTGATCCTCTTGTTTTGCCTCTTTTCCAGCTCCAGCCTGAAAGAAAAAAAATAAGAGAAGAACAGTCATTTGTATTAGTCTCCAGTTCCATTGCAGCGTCTCATTTTATCAAAAAAAAAGTTTGGAAGAGTACCTTTGGAACTTCTTTTGGAGAACGATTTGCATTACCCCCAAACACAAGCTTTCCTTGAGCCTGTCGAGCAGCTCTCTCTGAGCTACTTGCTACAGATGATTGTCCATTACCATTAGCAACAGCAGCCTGTTTGACTTTTGAGCTAGAGGAGGAGGAAGAAGATGCAGCCGGCGGCTCATAGGCAAGAGGTCTCCCATCTAACCGTCTTCCAGATCCCGTGAAAGGGTTGAACTTCGGTTCAGGTTCAGCCACAACCTCCTCAGCTGTGAAATTTGGAAAGTTAAAAAAAACTTGAAGCTAATAATAGTATCTCCATCTAACAATTCTATGTCAATGGATACATACCTTTTGCCAGACCCTTTGCTGGAGCAGGTGCTGTGGGACGTTCAGGCTCTTTGTAATCAAGGGGAGGTGCAAAATCAACCTCACAGTCGGTTTCTATGATGCTAATTCCATTAGCAGGCTTTGTTTCCACTATATCTATAAAGTATTTCTTATTGTTGTATGGAACCATAATGCTATCCCCAGTGGTTAAGCATGAGTAATTCCTCAATGCAGTCTCCAAGCTGCAAGGTTCATTCGTTCACCAGCAAGACATCAGCAAGTTTCCAAACGTGTAAATCATATACGTTTAAGGACATTCTCAAAGCAATAATGAAGATGATAAGGAGGAGAAAAAAGAGAGAGTTTCACGAGGACTCACATGGCTTTAGGGTTAGATATATCCAGGAAGTCCGTAGTGTGGGGCTGTAGTTTAACATAAGTTCCCTTTGGAAGAGTGACATTTCTAACTCTCACAATGTCTCCTTCTTGCAGCAGGAGATTCTGCATCATCTGGATTATATCAAAATAGCCAACAATCAGTCTGGAGAGCCCCACGATCCGGGTATTTCAACTGACAATCAAAACGGAAACTGATACTTACCCAATATGGCATGTAAATCATGCCTTCTTCTGCAATGAACTCAAGGACTCCACAGTGCGAAACACGTTCAATTCCAGCATTACGAAGCTCGAACAGCATCGGATAGTCAATATGCAAAGAGGCTGTAAAGTTTGCTCAACATTAGCACTCTGATATTTTATTTTACGTTGAACACATATTAAACCAAACCCAAAAGAGAAAGCAAGTAGTGGCATACCCAGACGATCAAGGGCTGATGGAGGCATTATAACTGAAATAGATTTACAAATATAAGTCAAACTTCAAACTTGAACAATATATAAATAATGAAACACACATGAGTATCTAGATAGAAAGTCTTACTCTTGTCACCACTTTCAATTTGTGGCTGTAGGAAGAGAAAAAGAAACAGACATTAGAAACTCGAAATTGCAAGTCAAGCATGCATAATTCCAATTTTAAATCTCAGCATTGTTATATAATTCAGTGGATGAAACGACCGCACACTCAGATTCACTTATCAAGATAACAAATGAAATAAATTAAACCTTGTCGATAAAAGATGCTGGATAGCAACGATAACTCTGCTCAAAGGTGGTTCCATGATAATGGTATCCATCGAAAAACTGCATTGTGTAAAGTCCCAAAGAACCAACGAGTGAGTGAGTGATTATTAATTAAGCTTGATTGAAGATAAACGGTTAAAAAAAAGAAACCTTTGTGGAGACAAAACCTGGAAAAGACACTTACCATAGTTTGGCTGGTAGATAAATAGAGTAAAGTAAACGCAGGCAACCAACTTCCAATCTAGCAAACGAAAAAGAAAAGTCAGTTAGAAGAAGCACTGAGAGAGAGATCCAAAATCAGAAAGCATAATCCTTTTCAAGTGGGCACTCATAAATTTCACAGAACATGGAATAAAACCGATATAATCAATTGTGGGCAACAATTCCCTCAATCCGGAAACTCAAAAGTCGGTGACTTTCCAGCTAACCCAAGACCCAAGACCTCAAATTCGAATCTAAACATCAGATAAGAAAAACCTAGATTCGAAGAATGGTTACAACCATCTAGAATTCGCACAATCTAACCTTTTGAAACCTACCCACAAAGATTCAGAACCTTAGAAACATGTGCTAATTTCACCAATTCTTACCGGGAAAAGTGAAGAATCCAATCAGAAAATCTGATATATTTTAGTAAAAGAGCGATGAGATCGATACAAAAACAGAAGCGGAAACAAAATTAAGAATTGAAAGCTCAGAGAGAAAGACGAAAACCAGTTATATCGATTGAGCTACCGACTCTTGGAGAATTTTTACCTGTGAGAAAAAAAAAACAAGAAGAAAGAAAATTGATGCCCCGGAACAGAACCCAAGCAAAGTAGACAAAGGAAACAGTGATTACGTTTGTCTGGTTAACATATATACCATACGGTGCGTATTTGTCGGATGTACGATATTAGTTAGCCCAATAGGGCTGAGTTATTAGTTGGCCCATTGGGCCTTGATGTAAACGCTTCGTGTTTGATCATCTTATTGTCATTACGTGTGCATTACCAAAAACAAGTCGAGTGAGAGAACGAACACTCAATCTGAGCAGATATTTACCCTATCACGAACGAGAAGAAGAGAAGTGACAATGGAGATAACCTTGAACAGTGGCTACAAGATGCCGATCGTCGGCTTAGGGGTGTGGAGAATGGAGAAAGAAGGGGTTCGAGACCTTATCATCAATGCCATCAAGATCGGTTATCGCCATCTCGACTGTGCTGGTACTATATCAACTCTCTCAAATCTTTTTTACTTTCTGATTTTTGTTCCTTTGTTGGGTTCATCTGGAGATGTCAATCGAATATTGGGTTGTTGAAAGCTGCGATTTTTACTTGGAAAATGTCAAAGATTTGTACTTTCTTCTACTTGTGTTCTGTAAACTTGTTATTTGAACTGAATCATCCTCCTGAGCTAAGTTTGGAATCATGGAATGAGCAAAGACTTTATCTTTACTTGTTATATAGAAAGCTCACTGATTTGGCGTTGTTGGTGTTACTTGGCAGCTGATTATAAGAACGAAGCTGAAGTTGGTGAGGCTCTCACAGAAGCATTCAACACAGGTCTAGTCAAGAGAGAGGACCTTTTCGTTACTACCAAGGTCGACTCTGATTCTACTTAACTGCTATAATCTTAAATCTCTTTCAGTTTCGTATTATGAGAAGTGAGAAAGGTCTGAGTTTTTACCTGTTTTGGTTTCGCAGCTATGGAATTCAGACCATGGTCATGTTGTTGAGGCGTGCAAGGATAGTCTAAAGAAACTTCAACTTGACTATCTCGACCTTTACCTCGTTCATTTCCCTGTAGCAACTAGGCACACTGGTGAGATCTCTGCCTTACTATTCATGTATTATAAGTCTCAAGTAGAGACCACTTCCGTTTTGTTTCATAACAAATAATCCTATTTGACCGGCTAAAATTATGTTTTCTGGAAGTTCTGTAGCAATTGGCACACAGAATGATAAGCTGTAACATGTAATCCTTCCCCTCTTTATTTGTGCTTGTAGGAGTTGGAACCACCGATAGTGCTTTAGGCGATGATGGGGTATTGGACATAGATACGACTATCTCTCTGGAAACTACATGGCATGACATGGAAAAGCTTGTATCTATGGGTTTGGTCCGCAGCATTGGAATCAGGTATAGGCTATCTATCAACGAAGAAAAATCATCTAAATATTTGGTTTTTATTTGTCGAGAACAATGTATGATGCTATATGGCGTTTTTATTGGAAGCAAGTGCACGTTCTCACAATATCCTCAACAACTCCCTTTGTTGTAGTCGCTGATTTCTGATAAATATTTTTTGACTATTTATTTGGTTGTTGCAGTAACTATGACGTCTTTCTAACGAGAGATTGCTTGGCTTACTCCAAGATCAAGCCTGCAGTGAATCAGATCGAGACACATCCTTACTTTCAACGCGATTCTCTTGTCAAATTCTGCCAAAAGCATGGTATTTGTGTCACTGCTCATACCCCTCTCGGAGGTGCCACGGCCAATGCAGAGTGGTTTGGTACCGTTTCATGTCTGGATGACCCAGCTCTCAAAGTAAGCCCATCCTCTAAGCTTGTTATAGTTTTGATTGAAACAGTTAAAAGAGTGAACCTTTGACGGTTAAAAAGTGGACTGGGTTGATGTCTGACTCCTCCTTTTTCTTGATATGAAAATACAGAAAGTGGCCGAGAAGTACAAAAAGACAGTTGCGCAGGTTGTCCTGAGGTGGGGAATCCAGAGAAACACAGTGGTGATACCAAAAACATCGAAGCCTGAGAGGTTGGAGGAGAATTACAAGGTTTTCGACTTCGAACTGACGAAAGAGGACATTGAACTGATCAAAAGCATGGACAGAAAGTACCGTACCAACCAACCGGCCAAGTTTTGGGGCATTGATCTCTACGCTTGATTGAATGATGATCACACTCTCTTTGTCACTCTCCATCTATATGAATAAGAGAAGAAGCCATAGCTTCAGCTGGGACAGTCTCAATGGTTGTGAACCTATTATTTATAACTCTTGTTGAACAGGTTATGATCTAATATCACACTTGATGCCAAAAAAAAGTTACAGTAACTTTTTATGCTATACACAATGAAAGATCCTTTTAAACATGTGTACTTACTGAAAGAGGAAATTGGGAAAGACGAGGATGCCCTTGACACTTTGCTCATGCTTGGAATGTGAGATGAGGGTAATTTAGTAAATGACAGATTAAGAAGTATTGAACTATTTCTCTGTCTTCGGCTTCGTTCTTCTTCCCTTTTCGTTCGCGTACAGAAAACTATCTTTGCTCCTGCCCAGATCTTTTCTCAATCAAATAATCAAATCCGTTACCCATCTCCTCCACAAGCTCGTGAAAATTCGTAAGCTTTCGCGCCTTTTATGCAATTTTCTCTCGTCGAATGTTGCTTCCATCTTTGAAAGTTTGATTTTTTATGTTCTAATGTCCACACTAGTCTTAGTATCTTTGCGGGATCTCTCTTGTTTTAGACGCAACCTTCTAATATTTGATTCAACCTCTTTGATCGTGACTCAATCAATATCCGCTGTTCTAATTTTCGTATTTGTTCTTTTGTGACCTGTTTCCCTAGTGAGTTCAGATTGATTTTGGTATTATGCTGTCTAGGGAACCCTAACTTGGGAAATGATTACGAAAAATCAGTAATTTGTCTTTTTAAGTTAAGAATTGTGAGGTTTAATGACTGTCTGTGATGAGTTAAGTTTAGGAGATAAAAACATAAGTAAACTGCGAGCTCAGAGATCTTGGATTGCATTTCTGTCATGTTGTCTGCATGTTGTGATTCTTACTCTTTCAACCTTGTTTCAGAGTGATGGAAGAGAAAGCAAGAAGCTTTCTTTGATTCATTCGATTCTCTCTCTTTGAAAGAATAAACAGAATGGAGAATGGTGGGCAGTATGAAAATGGGCGGCACAGGCCTGATTACCTCAAAGGGTCTATGGTAAGACACAGATTTGGTTTTCTTCTTCAAAATGTTTCTTAGTGTGATATCGAAGCTGAGAGAAACGGATAATGTGTACAGTGGAATATGCTGCCTCAGCATCAGATAAAGGAGCAACACAATGCGTTGGTGATGAATAAGAAGATCATGTCCATCCTCGCCGAGAGGGACGCTGCCATACTGGAAAGAAACCAAGCTGTCGCTGCGAAAAAGGAAGCAATAGCAGCTCGGGACGAAGCGCTTCAGCAACGAGACAAAGCTCTGACTGAAAGAGATAAAGCTTTGATAGAGAGGGACAATGCATTCGCTGCGCTTCAACACCATGAAAACAGTCTCAACTTTGCCTTGTCGGGTGGGAAATGCTATGACGGGGATGATGATGGCTTCAGCACTGGTGAAACCCACAAACTTGTTGCCTTCCCTTTATCAACTATTCCGCCTGAGGTAGCCAACAAGAAGAAGGTGACCAAAAGGAAGAAGGAGAACAAGCAGGGACCACCACAAGGGAAGAAAGTGGGTGAAGATCTGAACCGTCTAGTTGCTGCTCCTGGGAAGAAATGTAGAACAGATTGGGACACTAACGACGC
Organism: Sisymbrium irio; assembly: GCA_000411075.1. Lineage (NCBI taxonomy): Eukaryota > Viridiplantae > Streptophyta > Magnoliopsida > Brassicales > Brassicaceae > Sisymbrium > Sisymbrium irio. The sequence goes on along the minus strand of KE154722.1, from coordinate 146,108 downwards.
TGGTTTAAACTTGGTCACCTTCGATGAGAGGACTATGCCAGTGCCGATGTGCACATGCACAGGGACTGCACGTCAGTGTTACAAATGGGGAAATGGGGGTTGGCAATCTTCTTGCTGCACAACCACCTTGTCGCAGCACCCATTACCACAGATGCCAAACAAGAGGCATTCTCGGGTGGGCGGGAGGAAAATGAGCGGAAACGTTTTCTCGAGATTACTAAGCCGTTTAGCAGCAGAAGGATATGATCTATCGTGTCCTGTTGATCTAAAAGACTACTGGGCTAGGCACGGGACAAACCGCTACATCACTATCAAGTAGCTAAGCCTCCAGGGTAAAGTATGCCCTCTCTTCTTCATAATTATTAAGTTTTTAGATCCTATTTTGTCTTGTCCATAGTTGTGTATGGTTTTATGTTAATTGTCTTTTGACTTAAAAAAATCGAATCCTAACAGAATTCGATTACTACTTTTTTTTAGCAGGAAATAGTTATTGTTTGAAAAATAAAAATCTCTAACCGTCTAAGATTACAGAATCTTTTAGCTTTTTTCAAAGTAAAGATCAAATTGGTGATCTGTTTGTACGTATATAACTCTACGGTTCACTAATATAACTCTTATACAGACCAAAGAAAACAAAAACAAAAAAGTAATCAGAAAGATCAAAAAGATCCAGAGAAAGTGACTGCAACGCAGGTGGAGATGCTAGAGATGGGGTGTCTAGTCAAAATGAGAGCATTCATGGAAATTCCGAACCCGGTAATCCTCAGAGTTTTCGTCATTAGCAGCTGTGCTACGGGAACATCAGGAGGTGCCTTAGCCATTGAGTGGTTGTTTCACGGCAAGAGCCACAATGGATTCGAGTGGATCATCTATTACGCATTGTTCTTGATCTGTCTTCCGCTTCTCATCATGATTGGTTTCCATGTCTTTATGGACATCTCTTGTCCTAGCCGCGGCTCCGGTCAGATTGTAGACTCAGTCACAGCAGCCAAAGAACCGTGTGCTAACATTTCCAAGGCTGGGCAAACTGAGGAAACGGAGAGAAACAGTTGCCGGAGTTTAGCCGTTGTGGTTGATGATTCTGATGAACAGAAGAACAGAGACCAGAAGGCGCCGAGGATAAAACGCGCCGTTTCATTCCCATCCCATGGCAAAGTGAGATCATGTCGTACTCGTTAAGCCAAAAATGAAAAAATGTTGCATGTGTTTAGCTTAGTTATCATATTGGTTCGAGAATCTAATAATAACAATAATAAATATGTCTGTGAAGTACTGTTCTTTGACATTTTTAATCTTTTTCAATCATCTTCAGAAAATCGAATGCAGTATACTCTTCTCCTCTTTTTTCCAATACTAGTGACTCGAAATCATATCTCTTGTAAAGTTCATGTATTCTTGTGACGTGTCATGCCGAGTCCAATCAACAAGGACGCATACGTGTGTACTAGGTCCCATGTGCCCGTGTAAGTGGATAAAATGATTTGAGGGAATAAAAAAGTAAAATTCACCGTTGGTCTCTTGGAGTTGGACGGACCTACTACACCACGTACATAACATTAAAGTTTAAACTATACGGACATATAGTTAATACTGTACAAAATATTTTAGAGAGTGGTATTAAAACAAAAGGCGAGACTCGTTCCCTTTTCGATATGCTTAATTGTTGTGTAACTATATTAGAATGAAAAATCTTCTCATCATTTACGATATTGCTAGTAAAATGAGTATTTAGTGCTAAATTATTGAACTAACATTCATCTACATGTGTTGTTAGTTGATTCACCCGAGATTAGATAGCAATTTTGGCCCAAACAGAGTTAGCACTTAGTAAATGTAAGTTATGAAGAAACCGAAATGTGTTGTCAGAAGTATAACGGTTTCACGTGTACACTTTTTAAAAACTCATTATTCACATTAATGTTGTTGTATTTATTATTCTTTTTTTGTTTGTAACACTTTTTTTTTGTAACACATTGTATTTATTATTCAAGTTTCTACTTAAATACATTTTTCTTTGTTTAACAAAATTTAATGGTCCTTCCTGGCAACATTATTATCTACAAGGTCAGCATGAATTTTGTGAATACTTACAAAAATGAAATGAACGTAATTAATTAAAATTTTGTAGTTAGTATTAATTAATGCAGTTAATGACAATGTAAGTCCGCGACAAAAGTAGTTAATACAAAACATAAAAAGAGGAAATACAATAAAACTATTACATAAGGAAAATTTTATAAAAAGAAACATATCTAAGGTAACGGAAAATTCATAGAAAGGAAATTCTCATATTATATAGAAAGGAATTTTACAAAAATATTTTTTTTATGGAAAATAATATTCCATAAAAATATTAAAAATCAGAATTGTATTATCGTTTTAATACAAAAAAAAATCTCACTCACAAAGAGACATCAACTAATTGTGTTTTCATTATAATACCCAACTTTTAAATTACACCATTTAGCACCATCAACTTCAAATTTTGATTAAATTTTGCTCTTTTAATAAAAAAATAATTTTTTAGTTTTAAAGTATATTAATTAATTCTAAGAAATATTCCAAAACTCCATAAATTAGATTCAAAATTGATACATTATTAAAATTTCAAATCTTAATTAATTAAGAAATATAAAATAAAATTTTGTTAATTTTTTAAAAAGTTTTATAATAAAATTTATAAATGATATATATCAAACTATATGTTTTGATACATATTTGTTTTGTTAAAAAGCTATGTTTTGTTTCTATGAGTGCATACCAAGTTAACCTTAACTTATGTTGATAATGGTCTTGGAAGTCTACTTCAGTAAGAATTTGGAGCCTCCGACCATATCCCAAAAATAATTAACATATTTAAAAAAAATTGATGAGAATTATGCTGTTTTCTTTAAATGAAGATATTTTAAAATGTAATCTATACTAAATTCACGAGGCCTATAAATATTTAGGTTTTTGTTATTAAAAGGGTGTATAAAAATCCTAATATAACAAAAATCGTAATGTAGCCCTTGTCAAATTCACGAGGTTCATAAATATATGGATTTTTGTTACTACAAGGATTTATGAAAAGCCTAACATAATCAAAATCGTAAAAAGATAATTCAAATCATGAACTAGATCCACATTAACAAATATTGCATTCGTGGACATTGAATTTATATTTTCCTAACAAGAAAAAATGTTTTCAAATATTATCCGATGTTTTACTATCAAATTATTTTTTCCACAAAATTAGAAAATATTAAAGATAAGTTAATGGTAAAATTCTCAAACGAAAAATTTAAAAAAATCTAATATTTTGAGCATCTTACGAAATATTTTATTATCTCTATCCCTTTTGATAAAAGAAGGTGAACACAAGTTTCAAGTGAATAATAAAGTATAACTAATTTGTATATAAATATATTATATATGAAATAATGTATTAACAGAATTAACGTACGTGCCGAAAATTCAAATTTATTAAGTATCAAATATTACTTAAAATTTTGTGAGTTCTAAATTTCTTACCGAAAGCGTAAGATTGAATTTTTATTTTCAACTACAGAATTATTGTTAATCTGATAAAAAGAACATCGGAAAATTTTTTGTTAAAAATATTAATTGAAACTTAGTTGGAAAATTTTGTTAAATCGAAAAAGTACTGGTTGAATGTTGTAAATATCCATTTGATGTCGTCGACGTGAGAGAGATTGACTCGTGTCATGGATTTGTTATATTTGTTTTTGTCCGCACATAACCATTCACCAGATATAAAAGCTGGTGCATGACTGAAGCAAACCAGATACAGCAGTTTTAGTTTTTCTATCCAAGTGTAGTCTTTCTTTCATTGACTCCATTGTCTGAGGTATTCTTCTTACCGCACTTCCTTCCCGTTTCTCTGACTCAACGTTTTCAGTTTTATCATTATCTTTAATTATCTTCCTTGTCTCCCTTTCTCTCGAATGATTACACTCACGTACTTTGCACCTGAATCATAGTTCTGATTGCGAAGTACTGTCACTATTGTTTTTTGTTGATTTATATTTGGTCTCGGTAAGAGTGATAGAGACAAGTGTAACTCCTATATCATATGATGCAGAGAGACTCTCGGATCCTTAACGATGAATCGTCACGCCGAAATCGCTCCTTTAAACACAAGTTTCGTCCACTCCACCCATTTCCCAAGTCCTCCTGCCAATGGCCGCACCGAGAGTGGCAAGAGAGACGACATGTCAACTCCTCGCCGGAGTTCACTGCCACCTCTTCCGCTGTCTTCTCTCATCCCAAGGACCCCTCAGCCAACCGGGTTGGAGAATTTCAACCCCGGACCAAGAATCTCTCGTCAGCCGTCGCCGGCGCCTGCCTTCTCCTTTGGCTCATTGCCGCCCATGAGCTCTGCACCGACGTCTTTCACAGATACTCAGTCAACACCAGTGGCTTACCACAACGCTGCGTTGCCTCCGCTTCCGGTCACGAGGCCTAACGCCTCAGGAGTCTCCAGGACTGCACTGCCGCCAAGGAAGATTCACAGACGGGCCAACAGTGATAGCGTTTCAAGTACGAATCCGCTTATGCCTAAGGGTGGTATGCGAATGGTCTACCCGAGACCAGTAGAGATGCCTGTTGGCGTGACGAAAGCAAAGGAAAGCTCTGGAGGACAAGAATCTGATGAGGAAGATGACGCCAATGCGTATATGGATATTAGTGATAACAATTTTAATATTTCTAATGAAGAAGGCGGTGATAGAATCAGCAGAGATTCAGAGAATGGGAAAACCAATGGCAGTGAGAATGGGAGAAAAGCTACTTCAGGTGTAAAGAGATCGAGAAGAGCAGGTAAAGAAATTTCACCTTCATCAAGCAGAATATCTAGCGAGAGTATTTCAGTGGATAGTAATCTCAATGGCAAGTCGTCAAGTAGCGGTGGTGAGCTGCCTCCTTCCCCGGGGAATCTTCAAGGTGTGACCAATTCGGTTGATGGAAACGAGAATGCTTCCCAGACTGAAAAATACAAGTTTAATGCATATGACTTGCAGCAGATTATGCGCAGTGAGAAACTCAAAGCGATGGTTGTGACAAACCCTAAGAGAGTCGAAAGGTCAGAATCTGAGATTGCGTGACTATAAATTTGTATTCATGTATTGTAATGTACTGTTTATATCATCTTCTCATTGTTAGACATTTAACTATCCATATCATCTTCTTTCAGAATCTTGGCAAACCGGAAATCAGCTGCACGTTCCAAGGACAAGCAGGCGCAGTTCGTGTACGAGTTGGAAGCAAAAGTAGACGCTCTTAAGACCGAGAATGCTGCATTGACTGCCCATATCAAGCTTGTGGAGGTGAGACAAGATCACATGAGCAACCAACTTGCTTATCATTTTTTAAACGTCCTGTAAGATGTATGTTTTGTTACAGTTGTATTGTTGTTGGCTTGTTGCACTGCAGAGAGAGAGGTTAGCGCTGGAAGAGGAGAACAAGCATCTCAGGATTCGAGTTGAAGGAATGATGGAGCATGCGAGACTTTGTGATGGTATGTCATCTTAATTTTTTGGCAAGTGATTTGTTCTGCAATATCTATATAGTTTGAATTGATGGCAAGGTGGTTTAGGGTTTTAACCAGATTTATCATCCTTACTTTCATTGATCTTTGCTTATGACCTCACTCATATAGTAAAACCTAACTATCGAAACAACTTTAAGCATGTTTATACCTTTGTTACCATTTCAAGATATCTTCTTACTTGGAATAACTCGAATAAAAAAACACTAGTTTACTACCTCTGGTTTTGACTTAAATGTTTCTCGTGGGATATAGTAACATTTGTATGTAAGATGGCGCATCATTTTTCAAACATTTCCATGATCGGCAACTTGATGTATTTGCATTGCTTCTGTTGTTGCAGCCTTCATGGGATATTTGACTGGAGAAGTCAACCAGCTGAAGAAGACAAATGTCGAGGTTCTCCCAAACTCCAGCGAATATGGGAGATCAAACGGGCAGTCAGTGAACGGAGACATGCTCCAGCAACTCAACGTTGGCCAGCCAAATCAGCAGCCACAGACAAATCTTGGTTTGGAATGAAAAGATCATCTAAGGAAGTTGAGGTAAAACCTGTATACAGGTTCAGGCCGGATGGAAAAGAAGTCATAGTTTATCTTTTATTTTTTTAAGTTGTTTGCAGTTTTATCTATTTTATGTGGAGGCTCATAACAAAAAAAAAAAAATCTATCAAGTTATTATCTCAGAAAGAAAATTCAAAATATAATAGATAGATAAGAAAATTGATGTGTAATGGTGATGGAGGGTTCGAAAAGAGCTATCTTCAGACAGTGATCTCTCTCTCTCTCTCTCTTGTAGTATTTTATCCAGTTGAGTTGAAGCTAGCTTCAGAGTTCAGACAGTGATTCTGTTCTTTTTTTTTATAAAATAAAAAAAAATTCATAAAAGCTGGGTCCTTTTAATTTTATTTTAATTATCCAAAAAAAAAAGGAGAAAATAAAAAAGACGAAAGTGGTCTTCTCGGGTGTTCCTTTTTCCGACCAGTCGATGATTGCTTTGGTCAACGGTTTCACAAGAGACGTCTTTTGTTGCTTGTTTCGCTATTTGCGCCATTGATTTGGTAAGAAGATCAACACAGAGATAGAGAGAGAGAGATTGGCATTCCATTTCCTTCCTCGCAGGTCAAATTTGTTTCTTTAATTGTCTGTTTTTCGATTTGGGAAAATCTAAAATATTGCTAACAAAGAAGTTCTCATCTATCGTCGTCGTCATCGTCACTATTCACCATCGCAAAAGCTTCCAACTTTTAGGGTTTTGAAGTTTTTTTTTTTCTTCAAATTTGTGTTAGTGAGAAGCGAAGAGAAAGATGGGTGGTACAGATACGAGTATGATGCAGAGAGCTAATCCTTCGTCTGCTACAACATCATCCTCTTCCTCGATCCCTAAGCTCTCGAATCAGCACCTGAACCCTGCTCTTATCCGCTCCCAGCAGTTCCGACAACCTTTCTCCGGTTCTACTACAGCCGCCAATAGAGTCGGAGCTACTCCTCCTCCGATCCCTCCCATTTCTCCTTACTCTCAGATCCCGGCGACCTTGCAACCCAAACACTCCCGCTCCTTGTCTCAACCTTCCTCCTTCTTCTCCTTCGACTCCTTGCCTCCGCTTAACCCTTCTCCTCCTGTTTCCGTGTCGGTGGAGGAAAGAAACGCCGCCGGTTTTAGCCCTTCTCTGCCTCCGTCTCCCTTCACCATGTGTCATTCTTCCTCTAGGGTCGCTGCAGCTGGAGACGGTGAGAATCTACCCCCGAGAAAGTCTCACAGGCGTTCGAATAGCGATGTCACATTTGGGTTCAGTTCGATGATGAGTCAGAGTCAAAAGTCGCCTCCTTTGATCCCTTCCAAGTCTTTAGAGAGATCAGTCTCTGGGGGAGAGGCTTCAGATTGGTCTAATTTGGTCAAGGAAGAGCCAGGAGAAGGCTTCTTCAGGGGAAGAAAGTCAGAGAGTGAAGCCATGGACGATGTTTTCACGGCTTATATGAATCTTGATAACATTGATGTCTTGAATTCTTTTGGAGGTGAAGATGGCAAGAGCGGTAATGAGACCGTGGAGGAGATGGAGAGCAGTAGAGGCAGCGGGACGAGGAAGACGAATGGTGGAAGTAGCAGTGACTCTGAAGGAGAGAGCAGTGCGAGTGGGAATGTGAAGGTCTCTTCAGGGGTGAAGAGGAGAGCCGGCGGAGACATTGCTCCCACTGGTAGACACTACCGGAGTGTTTCCATGGATAGTTGTTTCATGGGAAAATTGAACTTCGGTGATGAATCATCGCTAAAACTTCCACCTTCATCAGCAAAAGCCTCCCCAACCAATTCAGGTGAAGGGAATTCGAGTGCTTTTAGTGTCGAATTTGGAAACAGTGAGTTTACTGCAGCTGAAATGAAGAAGATTGCAGCGGATGAGAAACTAGCTGAGATTGTAATGGCTGACCCTAAGCGTGTAAAAAGGTAAAAGAAAATGAGCGTCGACATTTTGATCCCTTTGTTGTTATTATTGTTCTTGTTGTGAAGTAGGTGTGTGTTGTAACCATTTTGTTAGGATCTTGGCGAACCGTGTATCTGCTGCACGCTCAAAGGAGCGGAAGACGCGATACATGGCAGAGTTAGAACACAAGGTGCAGACCCTTCAGACTGAAGCCACTACATTATCAGCTCAGCTCACGCATTTGCAGGTGAGAAAACACAACACCAAACTGTCCTGTTTTGAATAAGTCAGTAGTCTTATACCATTTTCGTTGGCGGTTCAGAGAGACTCGTTGGGGTTGACGAACCAGAACAGTGAGCTCAAGTTCCGTCTTCAAGCTATGGAGCAGCAAGCACAACTCCGAGATGGTATGCATAAAAAATCTTCTCAAAACTCTTTATTCTATATAATAGAGTTGTTCAGTCGCTTTAGTGTTGCTTTGTATTCGAACTAAGTGGAACCAAGTCAGTGTCATGTCCTTGGCCGACTTTTTCGTTTTACATTCCATCGACGATTTTCTTCTACCGTGAGAAACTTTCCTCGTCCGGTTTCACCAGCCTTAAGTAGAAACAATGTATGTTTCTATGTATGAAAAAACTTAACATCCTCCTTGGAAAAATAGAGCTGGCTGCAAGACTGCACCCGGGTTTATCCGTCCATAAGACACGAAATAGGTCTCTTTGTAATTCACTTTATAAAAAAGCTTTAAATTTTCTTTCTCCTGTGAATTTAGCAACTGCATGTCGTGATCCTTGTCCATAGCTCAGTCTCCCTAGAGAAGTAAGTAACGTTTTATTGTTTCTTTAGAGCGGCATCTCTCCTAAGCCATTTCCTTTCTTTTGCAGCTCTGTCAGAGAAACTGACTGAAGAAGTCCAGCGATTGAAACTGGTGATTGGTGAGCCGAGCCGCAGGCAAAGTGGGAGCAGCAGCAGCGAATCAAAGACGTCACTAAACCCGGAGATGTTTCAGCAGCTTAGCATTAGCCAGTTACAACACCAGCAGATGCAGCATTCCAATCAAAATAGCAGCATGAAAGCAAAGCATGCATCAAATGAATAGGGTAACAACTGTGTGATCCGCACTTTTTTAAAGTTACATATATGATAATCATCTTATGTGCAGAGTCTGTTTTTGAAATATTAGACAAACATATAAAGAGTATGTCCGGGGAATTTGATCATATATCCTGAAATAGATACATATATATAGTGGTAAAATGGAGGCTCTGCTTCTAGACAGAGTGATCTGCTGTCGTTTTGGTCATAATACAGTTTGGATTTGGATTTTCATTTTCAACATCAATCTTCTCTCAGACAATTACTTCCCATTCTTAAGACTTCTAAATATCTACTGTACCCAGTCTCAGTTGATCAACAACATAAACCAAAGGTTATGAAAGCTGCTTCTCTCTTGCATATTAACCCCATTGCTTAGAACCATTCTCAAAGCCTCATCTCCTCCTTTCTTTATGTCGATGTCATTGTCACTGGATAGTATCACCACAGCCCTTTTCTCCTGAAGGACTCCCCCAATACAGGATGTAGCTTCAACTAACTAAACACTGCAAATTTACGGACTTCATGTGTTGGGTCAATAAAACGTGAGCCATCCACCGTGCCAAAGTCTGGCTCAGCTACAATAACATCACACTCAAAGGGTGGCACGAGAGCGTGGAGTTAGGCAGCGACAAGTAACAATGTGCTTGTAATCGTAATTCTTTGGTGGTCATTAGTGAGACATCGAGAGAAGAGAGTGTTTTTAATTAAAAGACATGTTATCTTTTAAATATACTGGAGATTACATGGGAAAGAGAGTTCCTGGAGCAGACAGAGGGAAGGGAAAAGGGTATTCTCAGTGCAAAAGAGTGCAAAAGACGGGGACTATACGGCGGACGCCATAGAGGCATAGATGATGAGTTGACACTTGACAGCAAAGCTTTATATTTTCTTCAAAAGATATTATTGATACACCTAAGATCATACATAGACACACACACACACATTCGTGGCTATAGTTTTTTGAATTTTTTGTTCATCTAAAGTGTTGTGTTTTAATTGGTTTCTCGTGCGAGCAAATCACACATGTTTTTTTTTTACTCTGCCATGTTATGAAGCCTCTGAGCTAATTACTTTCTCATGAGAGTAATTATTTATGTATAGTTTTTTTTGTCAGTTCCAGATTTTCTGTATTTTCTAGCAATTTAAAAAAAAAAAATCTATATCCAGATGAAATGTTGGATTCGGATATAAACATTCAATTTCAGTTGGGAGACCAAATATCTAGAACATCTGGTCATCAACATCTTACATTGGAAGGTGTAGTAGGTACCTTCAAACAAACAGTCCACAGAAGAAGGAAAAAAAAATAGCGACGTGTACGGAATGGGACGAAAACGAAAGATTCTTTCGTTTTTTTCGTTTTTTCATTATTATTTAGCTAAACATATTCTTTCTCCTTTTTACGGCTCTTTTTCTGTCCATTCATATTATAGTTTCATTCTATTTTTTGTAATATAATATTATTACGATAAATGCTCAACCAAAAAATTAAAAAACTGAAACTCTTAAAAATTATTGAACGGTTAAATCAATATCATTGATTGAATAGTGTTAAACAAAAACTTCTGACATGACCAAACGAACCGAAGCTTAGAGAAATTCATCAAATGCTAAACCTAACCAAATAAATTGAAATACATTAAAAAAAACAAATTTGGTCATATTTTATACCTATTATATATAATTCGTAGATGATACAATGTATATTGTATATACCAACTCCAGTATAAACTATATACATGTGTGTATCATGAGTCATTATCGATATTATTGGGACATGTGGATGCAGTTTATTCCAAGCCAAAAAATTGTACATATGAGCCAAAAATATATTCTTGAGGGATAGATGGAAAAAAAAGTGTGCATTAATTCAGAAGACTAGTTGCTATCATCTACAAACACCATTTGTGGCTAGTAGGGAAAGGAGAAGAGGGAAGTTCAGGGCATTGAATTTATGTTTTAATTCATACTAAATATGTCTATATAGGTCTTTAAAATGTAGACATATATGGTTGTCAAAAAACAAAATGTAGACATATATACAGAGAGAGAGGTATATAACAACACCAAGTAATTACTAGAGACAATGCTTTGCTTCACGTACCTCTTCATAATATTTTTGCTTTCTCACTAGCTAGAGACAATAAATTAAAAACTGTAGTTGTTCATTAATTGAATGGTCCCATATGTTATCACCTATTAGTCTCTGTTCAACTTTGTAAAGATGTTAATTTATGTGTATATAATTCTCAAAAACAAAGGATTGCAATCAAGTCTCTCAATAGTGGAACGGAGAAACAATATTTTTTAACCATTTGATCAAGAAATTTCTTGGTTTCTAATTCGAGGTATAAAGAGAACCGATCAATAATTTTATTCCTTTGAACACGAATGTAAACTGTAAACAATTAATATGGACTAGTTTTTATTAGGACAAGCCATATCACTCAAATTTATTATAGCTTGCAAAAAAGCCTAATTATCCCTAGAATGAAAAACAAACTTAGGGTGATACACTTAGAGAATATTAACAAACTAAAACCCAGATTTTACATAAATCCACGTAAAAGGGTCATTTTAGGTGGATCTTATGGGTTTCTAGTTTGGAAAAAACCTTTGAATATAATATTCATCCAAAGGTAGCGAAAAAAAATTAATATATAAATATATAGACGCACTCTCTCTTTCTCATCTGATCATGGATGTTAGAGAGCGGAAAACAACTTCCTCACAAGGAATAGTGAGTCCCATGTCGTGCTTGAACCCGAACTCTTCCTCTGCCTGTTGAAGCAAGCTCTTGAACTTAGGATGAGTCAAGAAGGAGATGGGTACGATGTAACGGCTCCTCTTTTCCCCTACGTAGACCGCGAAATGACCCTTTGGTACGTCTACAGGCAGGCCATCCTCGTCATAGCATTGATTCTTAGCCAAGCTAGAACATCTCTTAAGGATTTGCTTCAGCATTGCGGTCTGTGTTAGCTTTGAAGAACTCTTTACCGCCATTGTTAACTACAATAAGTTTTTTTTGAGGAAGAAAGACGTTGGGGCTTAGATGGCGGAGAGAAGTGACTAAGTGAGAGATGGTGAAAGGGTTATTTATGGCTGAGAATGAGGATGGGGATGGGATGCTTACACCAATAGTTCAATTTCTTGATTATTTCAAATATTAGATATATGGTCAATTCGGCTGGATTCGTCTACTAGTAGCAGTACTGATAGAAACAATTTAGGGTAATGTGGTAAACTCTTTTTTTTTTAATCTAATGTTAAATTATATTCAAAGAAAAAATAAAATGTGGTAAACTCAACTACCCTTGAATTCTTTTTTTCTTTCATGGGTGGATCCGAACATGTTTTTAGACCTTTATATGTGTTTTTGGTCATTTCTCTTTGGTGGATTTACTAAAAACTATTTTTTTCTTTAAGTTGGTGGTAAAATCAGATCCTACGAAAACCGTATATCAAACCTTGGAGGTGCCGACAATATAAATTAAACCATTAAGGTCAAGCAACTCAAAGTGAAATATTTGGAAAAAAAAATTCGATATCGCCGTTTAATACGAATGTTTTGAACCCCTTAATTAGAATGGTGTACTCCTGAAATTTCAACAGACCCATTTATTATTAGAGTAAATGATATCATCATCCTAACTTTTAAAGATCCATATTGTGTGTATATATTATCAACTACTTTTGGTCCCTCGCCTCTTCTCTCTCCTAATTTATATTTCACAATATAAAAAAGAAAGATATATATAATTTGTAAAAGTAGATTTCATGATGAAGTAAGAATATGAATGTATATATATGTACTAAAAGTACGAAATGTATGTACTTATTAGCTCTTATTATTTTTTCTTGAATTATTCGCTCTTAAATTGCTTGCACCTGTTTCGTTACGTGCATAGTTGAATGTCCAAAACATGCAATTACATCAGTTATCTCTAGCTTATGATATAGCTAGCCTTTTGTTCTCCAATGCAAACAATCTCTAAGAAACGTATTGTAACAAACACAAAAACCCCAAAACACGAAAATTCTCTTTAATATCTTCTCAGTATGTGACGATCCATATATCTTTATGTTACTAACCATGTTACCATAGTTATTTTTAGCATGTGTAATAGGAATTTTTGAATTGTAGTTATGGTAGTAGAAGGCAAACAAACACGAATTAGCATGTTAGTTTCAGCCTGGATTTCTCACGTCAATTCAGTTCATGATTTTTTAACATGGCAATGTATGTCCTGTAGACCTAAGCTACAAATAGTCCAAGACTTTTATGTCTTTATCCAAAACCTTGAGAACCCACATTGGTTTCTTAGAGCTCATGAAACAGTAAACTCTGCAGCTTTGCCATAATTCATCATCCTTTCTTTGATATAGAATCCTGTAATATTTTTCCTCATTTAGATCTTTCGAACGTCAATGGGGGGGAGGGGAGAGAGAGAGTTTGCTGTAGAACTCGTCGTTGTCATGAGGAGAAAAGCTAGCATGTTCTGTGAAGGAGATTTGTTGTGACATATATAGGTTGATTTGAAAATGAGAAAAAGAAGAGTCGTCAGGACAATTTGCCTTGAGCAAAGACTAGGACAAGTCTCCCATGGAACCACATGAACTCCATGTTACTCTTGTCTTGCCTCTTTCATTGAGCTGTCCTGTCTCTACAATATATCTTTTTTCTGACACAAACTTCGAAAGAACAATAAACAGAGTCGCTTTCAGACTTTTTTTTGGTATTGCCCCAGACATCTCATCTCCCAAAACTCATGTCTGCTTCTTTTATGGGAAAATCCCTTTAAGTAATCTTTTATTTTTCTCCAACCACGTGAAAATGATAAATCCATAAAACCCTTAGCCCTGTCCTGTTTTCGTACGACTCTCTTTTTCCTTTCTCAAGATCAGAACGAAACAAAGCATGTCAACTCAATTCAATGGACATTTATCTCTTTGATCCAGACATCTCATCCAAAAAAAAATCCACGTCTATTCATAAAAGGGACAACCCAAATTTATTTTCTTCAAGCACGTGAAAGATCATCGACAGTTATCTTTCTTCTCCAAAGTTCGGAAAGAAAACGGAGCATATATGTTCTTTTTTTCTTGTGGGATGAGGAAATTATTAATTGAATGTAAAATATTTTCATCACATGGGTTGCAGGAAATCAGCGAAGAACGTGGACCCTGGCCTAGACAAGAAACTGCGGATAATAAAAGTTACCATTGCAAGTGAAAATCAGCTAATATGGAACATGCAATCGTACGATGATAAACAGCTGACCTGAAAATGACAACATCATCATCACTTAAACATTAAAAACAAATACAAAAAACAGAGTGGCGCCTCGAGAATGAGACGACTCACATAATTTAGGCGTACTAAATTCTTTTTTACTTTTTTTTTTCTTTTCGGGAAAGTGGTAATAGGTTTATCGGTTTGTTTAAAAGGTTTTATTACATCATGGCTCGAGAACCGATCAGATACCAACGAATTTGCATGGAAAAGAGTAACCTTCGTGCAATCTATCGGATTAGAGACAAATGCAATCAAATCCGCGCAATCTGAGCCACAACGAATACTGGTCCGAGAAGAAAAAATCATCTCAGGCAACCATTTTAATCCTACACCTAGGATCTTATCATCTGTGACCACTATCTATCCACGACCACACAAAGGGTCGGACCCATGCCATAAACTCAGGTCCCATGACTCATGGGCCATGAGCTATCAAAATGACACTCAAGAGTGCTTGGCACTTGACCTACGAGGCTTGATTCTCTTCCGTGAAATACAACAATACTCATATACCAATTGGGTACGCAACGTAAACCAATGGATTAAAGAACATATCGTGACTAAGACATCATTATTCTGGAGACGTGAAGGTTAGAGCATGTGCAACGATGAAACCATCTTGTAGTTCATCAAATAGATTTTTTTATTATTATTTTCTTTTTTTCATTTGATTTATTTAAAAAAACAAAAAAAAATAAAATAGATCAATCGTGGGCCGCTACATAGTGTGGAGCCCACGAAAAGGTGATAAACATATATCTTACCCATGAACTTTTTGAAGGGAGATTCACAAAAAACCTAATTTTTTATTATTCTTTTTTTTTTGAAAAC
>KE154722.1:107192-122475 GCA_000411075.1 Sisymbrium irio | reverse complement strand
GCCGTAACGGCGGTCGAATAGAAGGCGTCTGGAGGAGCGTTTGCCTGTGGTGGCCGGCGGTTCCATCTCTTTCCCGCTCTCCCTCCGACCCACGATTGCTAGAAAGAGAGAGAAAAAAAACTGCGGAGATAATTAATTTATACTGGGCTTACTGGTAACTAAAGGCCCATTCAATATTAGCCCATTTAAGCTAAGCAAAGATCCAACCCAATTAGGGGATTTTAGTTACTGGGAATCTTTGACACAACAACAAGGATTTTGATGACATTACACGCAATCTTTTTCCCATGAAACATCAAACTTAATTAATGCTACGAAAGAGAGATATAGTTATACCTTCGGTAAATGATCAAATACTTCAAATATTTTTATAGATAAGTCAGTGGAACACTAATTGAACTAAGCACAAGTTCTGTGTAAAAAGGAAAAAAAATATGTCGATAATATCCAAGTCTATGATCCGATAATGCCAAATTTATACATACAGTTAAAAAAAATTAGGCGTGTTCGTGTTCTAAGGGAGTAACTTGAGACAAACTTAGGCTGGTCGGATACGCACAGCTGAGATCAAATGCTTTTGAGTAACAAAGGTCATCGAGGTATTTATCTTTACACAACTCCAGATGGAAGCCGGAGAACAAGCTGGCCTCCGAAAACACTGCACAAGGAAAATCACACAAATGAAGCAAAAAAAAAAGAAAAAAGAAAGATTCAAGAAGCTTGCAGATGATGAAAAGGAAAACTGACCTTTTAACGTAGTAGTAACAGAAATCTGCCAAGATGAATGTTTGGACGATTTCTGACAATAGAACCATCGATGGCCATAGTCCGTAACCCAGTGCTACAAGCAGCCTTCCCCTGGTGTCCAGTACCTGTTTGGACCCACCAAGACCAAAAATGAATCAAGTAGAGCCATTGGCTTTTCAAAGCTTTTATGCGACAGAAAGAACAAACTAACCCAAGTAAATCTTAACCTACCTGTAAGACCCAGTGTGCACAGCTAAGGAACCTTGCTACTCCAAGTGCAAATACATAATGAGCCGTGAAGGGTTCGACTATCTGAAGGAAGGAACCAAACATATGGAGTATAAGACTTGTGTTTTTCGTACTCAAGTTGGCAAAAGAGACCTATGCGTACCTTTGTGTTCTGCATCACTCTCAGCTGTGGCAGTACTGAAACAGCTTCGAGGTAAACACATAATGCCCAGGATATTCTATTCAATATATTATGAGAAGTTGATGGATGAATCAATACAGCTAACACAGCACAGGGCACAAGCTGCAAAAATCAAAATAATAACGACAACAACAAAAAAAAAAGATTAAATATTTGTGAAACCTTAGGCCAATGCTCACTTAAATGATACCATGTTCTGAGAAGCATATAATGTGCAGATTAACCAAACTAGATACTTCACACAACCGCTACTTTATTTCACATGCAGATACGAAGAAACCGCCGGATACAACTTACAAATTGTAAGAATCTAGTTATGCGGACCTAACCTTCCAGTGAACGTTGTAGCTTTTTTGCATATGCTTAGCATTTCTATAAGCAACACCATCATCTGACCTCAAAAGGTAAAGCTTAACTACTTATTTTTAAGCTAACAAAAATGACAAGGCAGCACGGAGCGGACGTAGGAAGAATAAATAAAAACAGAAGATTTGACTTACGACATAATAGAGAGGGAAGTTGTCTTTGTCCTCCATGTAACTAGCCTTTAACTTAAAACGGATCATAAAAATAACCCAGAGTGTTGTAGCCAAAGTAGCCAAGTCGAGAATGGTGTGTATGTCGTATTCCATAACCAAGCTGCAGTAAAGCCTCACAGCTAGAAATATTGCTGTAAGCTCCTGAGATTTCAATGACAATCCTGCAAATCCCCACCCAAAAGGAAACCATGGACGAGACACACACAAAAAAGGGTCAGTAATTACATATCCCTAATCATAACTAAATAACAAATAAAAACTTGATTGTGTAGTAATGAGAGGATGCTGGTTCAGCTTAATAACCAATCAGAGAATAAATTCCAGGTTTTTACTAAATATCATTCCCACGCAGAACAAAAAGGTCACAAAAATGTGTCCTAAGCTATTTGAATGTCAACTTGAAAGCCATAAACTGGATTTGGTAATAAAAACACAGCCAAACAAAGGGAAATCAAAGCAGGAGGAAATAGGCAAAGTTACCAGCGCAAGTATTCTCCTTGATGAGTTTATAGATAAGAACGGATATTCCAATGGAATGAACAGCTTCGGCGGCAACGAAGAGGTTGTCGTGATCGTGAACGATGAATCTGAGCAGAACGAGAGCCGCCATGCCTGACACCACAGCCAGGAAAGCTTTCACCTTTGGAGGCTGCCTTCTCACCCATGTCGACACCGCCTGGATCGGAGACTTCGTTGTCTTCATGCTCTTCTTCTTCCTGTGTTTCTGCTTCTTGTCCTGTTTTGGGGTCTCGGTAAAGTGACGCAGCAGCAAGTCTTAACAGGTAAATCCGTAAATACAGGACGAAAGTGATAGTCAAAGCTCAGATGGGCTCATCAGTCACCCATTTACAAACACACTAAAAGGAAACCCATTTATAGGCCCGTAAGCCTCCTACTCTCTAGATTTTTCAGATTTTATTTTTATATAAACAAACTTAGTGTATAGTTTAAGTACCAAATATCTATGCTAATTTGGTTTATCAATAAAAAGCATCGACTCGTTTTTATAGGGATGGGATGTAAACAGAGTTTTAAACTACGTACATCGTGTTCAAAAAAATATGTCAAAATTACATTATTGCGGAACAGATGGATTAACTAATTCTTTGGACTCTTTTTGTCAAAATTAAAGCACATTTTATTTTATTTTTCCTTATTAGTTACTTCAACCGTATTGGATTTATGGATTAGATTTTTAGATACATTATATTAAAAAAAATGTTATAAAAGATCCGCACGATCTGAATGCCTAGAAACGACATACATTAGGCAAGATGACATTTAAAGTCTGTTGTACATGACATGAGTGGAGCAACGTAAAGTGGGTGTCTTTTTCCTCGTAGGCCACTACTGAGATAAGAGCTTCCTTATTGTTTTCATGTCTTAACCACTCACATTTCACATTCAAATCCACACACAAATTTAAAGATCTGCCTATTTCATTTTTAGATCCAACTCTGACTAACCTTTGTTTCCCAATTAGCAATAAAATGTGGAATGGAAATCCATCTTTATAATAAACTTATAAATCAACGTAATAAAACATTTACAACTCTTTTTTTTTCTTTCTGTGTGTTCTATATGTGGAAATACGATTGAGTATACGCAACAAACTTACATGTTTTTGGGGGACGGTAGCTTAATTAGATGAAAAACAAACAAAACCAAAAATTTGCTTAGATGAATACAGATAGTTTTGAATTTTTGATCATAGTTCTCTAAAAATTACACAGATGGTCCGACTAATTCACATCTTACACATGTAAATGACCATGTAGAATCCCTTTACTAACCACTACTACTGCTAATGGTTTTCTAAAACAGTGTGTCATGACTCATGATGGACCATAATAATTTCCAATTAGTATACCTAACAAACCATTATCTCTCTCTGTCTCTCTCTCTCTTTATCCCTCTTTGTTTTTATCATTTTCCATATGTAATAAAAAAGCATTCCATAAATCACTAACCACTAAACAAACTAAATCGAAAAGAAGAAAAACAAAAACCATCGGGAGATATGCATTACCACGGGTGCTGTTGCGGACGGTGCAGAGTATCGGCCTCCCCCATGCCGGTAATAGTCATGATCACGGTGGCGCTCGCCCTCTTGGCGCTTTCCTCCGCCGTAAAATTCGAGGTTTCCCTCTCCACAGGGGAAGATATGCTGAGCTGGCTACTCCTTGCTGTGGTTCCATTGGCACTGCTCTTTGCCGTGCGTTGTCTCTCTTGCCTTGACACGTCGAAGCGATCCATCTACTACTGCCCCTGTGGCCGCTGGAAATGCGTTTGCTACTACTAGCTAGTTTTGACCGCGGTTAGTGCCGTTGCGTTTACGTTTATGTAAATCAATAATTTCGTTTTGTAGGTATTGTTGTTGATGTTAACGTGCAAGCATACATGTGACGTGATCATCGACTTTGGTGTGGTTTGTAAATTTGACGAACGTGATCGATCGGTTACGATATTCAATTTCAAAGTTTAGCTTTTTACCTAACTTACATTTGTGTGATCTTTGATATTGTGATTTTTGAAAATTTAAGCCCCCAGCAGAGTTAAATTATATATTCATCTGCTAGCATTGTATGGAAACAAAAACAAAAACTTTGAACAGAAATCTCATTAATGGGAAATCAAAATCTATGAAATTCAATATTAATTTTTTAATCGTTTTGGAAAATTGGAATTGTATATTTTTTTTTCTTATATGAAATAACAGAATAGCCAAAAGGATAAAATCATTTACGATTCTCTCTTCATAATTAATTGATTATGTAAAAGCTTAAATTACATGAGTGTAATTATGCTAGTTTGTGGTCATTGTATAGGTTAGCAATAAGAATTTAGGTGATTGGGTTAAAAAGATCAAATCATTTTCGATCGTCATCTTTGAAGTTAGTGTAGCTTAGGTGAAAAGATCAAATCATCTGTGTCATCTTTGAATTTGGAGTCGCTTATTGAAGAGGTGATTTAATGATAACAATTAAAGCAAAAGTAATAACAAGGAAAATTGATTATGACGCTCCACCTATAATTGTATTTGTGTAGGTGTAGGAGCCCATCACGAAAGAGAAATACTCATACTAGTATATATTTAATTCGAGTGACCAATTATCAGACGTTATCAAGAAACCTATATGTAAGTACTCATCTTTTACGTTTTCCAATTTGAAAAAAGAAAACAACTCGATCTTGACTAGACATGGGGACTACAAAGAAACCATTAATCGAGCAAAAGAATAAACAGAAAATCATAACGTTTAGACATAAGAACCAACCTTACTATTTTTTCTATCAATTTTTAGTACTAATTAAGTTAATGCTTCATCTGTCGGTCACATTATATAATATTGTTAACCTAAAGGCGGTTTCTATAAGTTTGGCTCAGCACATATAGAAGCAAGAGAAAGTCAAGAAGAGTTTCTCTCATCATCATAATCATCATCATTCATCAATACTCATGGCTTATGGAGACAGCAGATCGGGGCCTTCCATCATGGATTCATTCTCGCTCTCGCCTCTACCGTACCCTGTTCTTTTAATCCTAGCAGTCGCTTCGGTGTTCCTAATGACTTCATGGTACTTCAGCTTCGAAGACGCAGCAGAATCCGCGGGAGAGCAGATGAATCTTGCTCTTCTCTTGATCCCTCTGTTTCTCATAGTCTTGGTGCGGTGGTTATCTACCGTGGAGAACCCAGACGCGTTTCTAGGGATGTTTTCAAACCGTCGTCAGACTTACCGAAGTCCAACCGCCGGAGATGAGGGTGGAAGCTCGCCGTGGGGAGTGGCGGCGATTATAGTTCTGTTGCTAGTTCTGCTTCAGTATCAGTCAAGTTTCTTGGAGATGTGGTTTGGTTGATGGAGTACTTGATAGTGTAGCTCTTTTTGTATGCTGTTGTCGTTTAGTGTGATGTAAAAGTTACTTTGAGATTTTTCTTTTTGGGTTGTCTGGTTGATCCATAACTTACTACGAGGTTGAGGATCTCGTGACTTGTGTTATCCGATCTCTTCTTCTCTCTCGTTTACACGTGGTATCGTTTGATTAACGTCACCAGATGGGATATAGCACCGAGAAACAAGAACCTATTCTATTACTCTTAATATTGCAATGCAGTTATGTACGAGTACGCTGTAAACTGTAAATAACTTTTCTTTCAAAAAGCCGCATTTTTCATGTTTAATTAACAACAATTTACGAAATTTCTTTCGATATTTTTCTGTTCAAAAATAAATTCTAAAGAAGAAGATTAACTACCAAAAATTGTTCCATAATTAGTGCATGATATTCATATAGTTGTCCACTAAGATGTTGATTGTTTGTAGATTCTAAAATAAATTTTAGTTTTTGTTTTTGAAAAATCTAAATTTTAACTAATCAAGATTTTAGAGAAATAGATTTCTATTTTTTAGGGAAACCAGAATTTTTTCTCTTTCACTATTTTTTAGTCAAAAACCAAAATCTCAATTTTGTTAGCTTTTGTTCAGTTTTGACTTGATTTTTTTTCCAAAATATATATCTTTTTTTTTCATAATAAATCACTAATTTTATATTGCTAAAAGCCAAAAACTAAAAACACTACCATTTAAGTTTTTTAAAATCTAAAATCTACTATAAAATCAAAAACCAAAAATTGAAAAATCAGAATCTAAAATTCAAAAACCAAAAACTAAAAACCAGAAACTAAAATCTAAAAACCACTCAAACAATCAGGGCCTAAAATATAAAATATGAATCGTAATTAGTTTTAAGTACATACTGTATTTCGAATAAACAAAGGATGAGTTTAGTAAAGGCGTAAAAAGCGCGTGAGAGCCAAGCGTCAGTGGACGCGTGTGCCCTTGAAACCAAACTCACGAGTAACTCGGAGTAGTATATAAAAAAGAAAGACAAAAGTACCCTTTGAGTCAGAAACTCAGGAGCACCACACCAACCCTCATCGCCTTCTCTATCTCTGAACTCTGCCTTTCTTTTTATTAGCTTTGAGAGACTTTGAGAGAGTCGCAGTCTCGTCTCTATCGCCTTTTTTCCACTCACTACACGCCAAAGCTAAGACCACCTTCTCTCTCTCCCTCCCCTCTCCCTCTATGGCTTCCTCTCTCACTGCCCATATCTCCGCTGGCACTCAGCCCTCTGCCCCTTCTTTCTCCGGCCTCCGCCGCACTTGTCCCAAGCTCGATGCCGCCGTCTCCTTCTCCCACCAGTCCTTCGTTAGCCGCGTTAACTCCTCTATCCGTCTCGTTTCCTCCTCTTCTTCCTCGCACCGTGCGCCTAGAGGCGTTGTCGCCATGGCCGGATCCGGAAAGGTGCTCTCAGCTCTTATAATATTCCAAAAGTTCAACCCTTTACTCTGTCTTGTAATGCTGCTATGTTATATGGTTTAGGACTTCCAACAAAAGTGGTTCCTTTTTGGATTAGAAAGAATCTTAGAAATCTCTTCATTATATTCGATGCTTAGCTTTGGTTTCACGAGAGACGATCGTCTTAGTTTGCTACTCCTCAGATGATATGAATGTGTTCAATGCTAGATTCAGGACTTTGGATATCGACTGTACTTGCATATTTTGAGTTTTATCATCGTGTCTGAACGCTACTTGTTTTCTTTCTCTCTTATGTTGCAGTTTTTCGTTGGAGGAAACTGGAAGTGTGTAAGTACAATGTCCAAAGGAGTTGGATTTATCTTTCTTACTCGTTTTTTTCTTCTGTCTGTTATGTAGCTCCTGCAACTAATTGTCTCTTGTGGAATGTGTTTTAGAACGGGACTAAGGACTCCATCGCCAAGCTTGTCTCTGACCTCAACAGTGCAACCTTGGAAGCAGATGTAGGTAAGTTTTGCTCTACTCTTTCAATGGTCGAAGCTCTATGTATCTGGGACATTCCTCCAGTTTCTCATCTGGAAATAAGTCAAACTTGTTTTAAAACCATCCTCATGCTGACCGTTTGTTTTTTAATGATTGTTTATGTGTAGATGTTGTTGTGTCGCCTCCATTTGTCTACATCGACCAAGTCAAATCTTCGTTGACAGACCGTATTGATATATCGGGTCAGAACTCGTGGGTTGGAAAAGGTGGAGCCTTCACTGGTGAAATCAGGTTTTTGACTTCTCTTCTCTCACTTTTATACTATCAGATTTCAAATTTGGCTGTAATATCTGAACCTCAAAGTCACCTGCTTCACCATACAGCGTGGAACAGCTCAAAGACCTCGGTTGCAAGTGGGTCATTCTTGGGCATTCCGAGAGGAGACATGTCATTGGAGAAAAGGATGAGGTCAGTGAATGAATACTTAAATTATAAAACTAGTGAGTTGTTAAGAAAAAGGTCTGTGAAGTCATGTTTGCTTCTGTTCTCTTCATGCAACCATAGTTTATCGGGAAGAAAGCTGCTTACGCATTGAGTGAGGGTCTTGGAGTAATTGCTTGTATCGGGGAAAAGCTTGAAGAGAGGGAATCAGGCAAGACATTTG
The DNA here is from genome assembly GCA_000411075.1 of Sisymbrium irio. NCBI lineage: Eukaryota > Viridiplantae > Streptophyta > Magnoliopsida > Brassicales > Brassicaceae > Sisymbrium > Sisymbrium irio. Next base: position 114,296 of record KE154722.1, on the reverse strand, counting down.
ATGTTTGCTTCGAGCAGATGAAGGCCTTTGCTGGTAACAACACACTCCTATTTCCTTTTTTATTACTTACTGTTTCATGTTGCCAACCATGTCGGAACTTCCATCAATTAAAAGCAGTGATTTATTTGTATTGTCAGATGCTGTGCCTAGCTGGGACAACGTAGTGGTTGCATACGAGCCTGTATGGGCAATTGGAACTGGTAAAGTTGCATCTCCTCAGCAAGCACAGGAAGTCCATGTAGCTGTCCGCGAATGGCTCAAGAAGAATGTCTCTGAGGAAGTCGCTTCCAAAACAAGAATCATATACGGAGGTGCGTTAGTTTAGTTGTCCACCGTAAAATCAAACTTTTGTGCTGATTATTTCCTACTCAATTGTCAGGTTCTGTCAACGGAGGCAACTGTGCAGAGCTTGCCAAACAAGAAGACATTGATGGATTTCTTGTCGGTGGTGCCTCCTTGAAGGTTAGTAAAGTTTATACCTTTGTGAATATTTCAGTTGATGAATATAACGTAACTCATATACCCACCTTTGATGTGACTATAGGGTCCTGAGTTTGCGACCATTGTGAACTCAGTCACGTCGAAGAAAGTTGCTGCTTGATTAAGAACTATCAGTGACGGAATTCGCACCTCTCCATGGAACAAGATGAGATCAGAAATAAAAAGAGGTTTGCGAGCTTCTTGTTGTTGTTGTGTTCTTACTTCTTCTTGAACTAATAATGGAAACAAAAAATTGATTCATGAGTTATGGTTTCAAGAGAGTTTGCCTCTGCAACAGAGAGAGAAAAAGGTCTTTGATTAAGATCTTTGTTGTAACTTATAAAGCTATCACACTCTTTACTTTGAGTAAAGCTTATAATTCTAGAGTCTCTTCTATATAATCTTAAAATTAAATCTCAAGCTACACTTAAAGTGATACAAGCCTCTCAACTCATCAACGGAGGTTATTATTGACGTCCTTAGTGATGATGATTCATGACACTGAAACGATAGTTAATTGCGTTAATTGTATGTAATCTTCTGGGTAATGTTGATTCAAAAATAGATTTTACATTGGTCTAGTGTCAAATTCGAATCAGTTCGGACATGCTGATCCACTTCTTCTTTCTTATCATATAGTAGGATTGATAACAGAAAACTGCAGATCTAAATCATTATAAGTTAAGTTGTTTCATGAGGAGAATAATTATGACAAGAGAAGAAAGAGTTGTCTAAATAGTACAATGCATGAACAAAAAAAAAGTAACGTTTATAAACCTAAAGTTCCTCAAAGACTGAACTTAAAACTTGGAAACTCTTTCAAAAAGCCAAAAGCCGAGTCTGTAAAAACTGGAACGAGCAAAAAGCTCTTTTTAGTTCTTCTTGCTCTTCGATTTCCCAGACAATGTCTTGGCCAAATGAGTTCCCTGAAGGCATAACAAACACTTGAATCAGATTTGATGACAGCGAAGAGGAAACAAGCGTAGAAAGAAAGAGAGAGGAAAGATGCGAACCTCGAGCCATTCGTCCATTGATGCGTCGGTAGACCTGGTTCCTACTTCCACCTTGGACACCTTTTTGGTTTTCTGGGAAAAGAGGAGATTGTCAAATGAATATTAATAAACTTTTACAAATTGGACTATAAGACGATTTGACATGTTTGAAAACAGGTTGAGAAGTACCTTAGTGAGACGCTGTACTTGGCTGTAAGCCCATAGACCGAGGAGGAGGAGGAGAGCAATTCCAAGTGTTATAAGGAAGACAGACTCACCGCTGAGAAGACCTCCAGATTCAACAACCTCAATGGTTCCATTGTAGAAGACACTCTGGTATGGCTTCCCTTCCACGTCGTAGATGATATAACCGACCAGATCAAATGCTCCAGGCTGTGCAAGAAAACAGCAACAGCACGCAATTAGATCAGATTTTTCAAAAGTTTTTTTCTTGTCGATTACAGTTGTTTTTGTTAGAGTGTGTTGTTAATTGTGGGATATATGGGTGTACCTGCAGGTATTGGCTGACTGCAAAGATGTAGGGGAATGTTGCTTGAAGAGAAGTTGGGATGGATGCATTGTTGAATCTCTGCAAATGAAACGAGGGCAGCATGAGAAAACACTAGTAACGGATATTTTGACTTACTTTCTTGTGGACAATAAGAAAGCAAATATTCCAACATGCATCCAATCTCAAAAGACAGAATCCAGATCCCAATTATACGAATTTACGAATGAAATCCAGCAATATATGCACAAAGTCGTGAGGAAAACAAGTTACCATCATGGTGAGATTCTGAACCAACAACTTATGATCATAAGGAAGATGGACGCTGGCCCTAATTCCCATGACACCTACGCTAGATTTGCCTGTAATGTCACACACAGCCAATTCGGAGAAGAATGGTTAACAAGATTTCCTAAAAGCAACAGAAAACTCAAAAAGAGAATCGGCAAGGTACCATCATTTTTGATACCAACAAGGAGCTCATTCTCTTCTCCAGCAGGAACCACTGCAGGAAACAATGGGGCATCAAGAAGAAAACCTAAACGAAAATGGCAATCAATTGATCAACTACAGCAATGAAAACGGCTTACATTTGGCACTGTTTTTGGGGAAGACACAGACAGTCTCAACTCCAGGAGCAGAGGACAAGTTCATCATATCCAAATCCTGTTCATCTTCGTCAACACCAGAATCAGTGTTTTCTCCGACTACGTCGTCGACAAGACTGGAATGATCCTCGGCATCCACTTGACATCTAGCAACTGAGATTATAAAGACATGCACCAACATTATTACATAACAAATCGCATTCGATCTACAATAGCAGAGATAAGATTTGCTTTATTTCTCAATTCCAGTCGGATCGGATCCTTCCAAAAACCAGATCGGAACCACATGAAAAACGCCACGAATCAAAACGGATCTTAGATCTAGACAAATTCCACAGTAATATAATAAATAAGAAAGAGAGAGCGTTGCGAATGCGAGGAGGAGGAGGAGACCTTGAAGCAGAGGAGATGCAAGGAGGAGGAGAGCGAGGAACAAAACCCTAAGATTCATCATCTTCGCTTCTTTTGTGTTGTTTTGTTTCTCAGGTCAACGGAAATTGCACAAGACAGATTAGTGTTGTGTCTTCTGTCTCGATGGTATTTATGCTCGCTCTTTCACCACCACAGCCCAGAACCAGCAAAAATAAATTTAATATTATTTTTATTATTTCCGAATGAAGAAAAAACCCACACAAGAAAAGAAAAAAACACTACCATAGAAAGTCGTAAAACGACTGCGCTTTTGTCTGGTTCTGATTTTGTTTCCTTACTATAACCTTTTACTTACATACATCTGGATTCACAATTTAGTTCCTTCTATAACATTCTTAATTTAATCTATGTGTTTTCATCATAATCGTATGATCTCAGACAAAAATATCGTAACAAAACTAACATGCAAAATTCTAGATGCTGTTTTTTATGAAATTATTATAAAATAGAGGACGAGAGAGAGTAATGGTATCATAGAGGAATTAGTTGACAATAAAGAAGCATTTTAAATATCTTCCATCAACATTCCACTACTACTGCTAGTACTACACCAAATCTGATGAATCATGTCAACAAGATTCCATGTAACAAAGTCATCCATCAATAAAGCATCTTCTGCTCCAAAATCAATCCCCATGGACTGTGTACCGTTCCCATTTCTTTGACGGGTCGTAAATCTGCACATATATTAGAGAGAAACAAAGATTACACGAAATCAGATGCGAGTTTTGCCTTTTAATATTCTCCAAGACCATTATTTATAAGCTGAGAAACTTTTGTAAGGTGATATTCATTTGGTAGTTACCTCCCATCTTGAAGCAGGGAATATATGCTTGTTCTTCTCGTACCAATGCCTTTCCACCACTTTACCCGCATGCGACTTCAACAAACAATACACATTTAGCTTTAGAAACCAGCACTTTCTCATTATCACAAATAATTTGTTTTCTGATGCAACTAGATCAGGGAGGAAACGTACCTCGTCTTTCTCGATTGTTGCATCTGCAATTGTTCTCACGTCTTCGTGCACATCAAAGTGAAACAGCTGTTAAGAATAACATTGCACGAGCAGTCTCAGCTACGATTTTCTAACTAAATAAAACTTCATTCTATACATGAACTCCCAAAAATTGTCAACAAGGCTTACCGGGCCACTCTTCCCCCTAGCTTTGTTTATGATCAGCTCGTAGAAACTGTGTTGCTGCATATGCAAAGAAACACCAGAAACAAAATCCTCATTTTATCTTTAACTTCTTGATGAAAATAGCTTGATAAGTGTTCGTTTTGTAAAAGGGTTCTCACATGTGGGATAATAAGGTCTTCCTTTACATACAGCAAATTCTCAACTGATGCCGTCCGAATCTCCCGGAAGTCAGGGGCAAGCTGCTGTTGAACAGCCCGTAGAAAATTCCCAATTGCGTCACCCTTGCGCACCTGTAAAAGAGTATCTCCTAAAGGTAAGTACATGATCAGACATGAGCCCATACAGCAAGACCAAAAGATGTAGCTTGTGCTTGCCTGGATAACTCGTCTATGACCGGTCCCATCCCAGTAACTGTAAGTAATCTGAAGAGGCTCGTCTGAAAACACACACACACAAAAATAACTCGTTAGAAAAACTTCCTTGAATAAAGTACTACTATTGAACCTAGAAGCAACTGGAAATTGGACAACTTTTAATCTGCTCTTGTTCACGAAGCCACTGCTTCTTTAGCCTTTCCCGTTCAGCTTGTTCCTCCGCCTCCCGCTGACTGAAACAGCGACCTCAGAACACCACAGCTAAAGTTAAGATTTGCTGCAAAGGCAGACGACAATGAAAAATAAGGTAGAGAGAGAGAGAGAGAGAGCAAGAGATCACCTGTCAGGCAGGAAATTAGTTTCCACTGAGGGGTCCTTGCCAAGTTTTCCGCAGCGTAAGTTCATTGTCCCAGAACTCTCTGCATAAACAGTAGAAGTTACCAAAATATGTAAACTTAAGAAGACAAGATAAGATGAGAACTGAAACTCCTAAGCAAGCTATTTGCATCTCAAAAGCTCCAACAACCAAGTAAGACTTCAATCTACAATGTACAGGATTACATGACGAGATTCACTCTTTCAGCAGAAGATAGGACATATTCACTCTTTCAAGTAACGCACCTAATCATAACAAGACCACAATTCACTTACTGTTTTGTAAATCATCTTCATCACTGCCATTCTCAAGATCTTCGGCAAAAGATAAGCGGGAGCTTCCCTTAATCTTTCTCTTCTTGCTACGTTTCTGTTGCTGAAGCTCCTCTTCCCTGTAGTTTAGAAATAAAGGGGATGAAGCTTGATCCCAAAAAAGAAAAGAAAAAGAAAGATGAATAACTAAGAAGGTAAAAAGCAAACTCACTCTTGCTGAAGCTTGAGCAATTTCTCCTTCTCTTCTTCCTCGAACTTATTACGGATATTAACCCTCTACAGAGATGAGGGACAGAATCAACAAGCATAATCCCAGATGTCAGACAGTTAAAACAGAGTGATAGAACAAAGTCATTACCTTCTCCACATATTCCTCTCTTGTGACTAAACCAACTGTTTCCTTCTTGAAAGCAGTGTCAAGAATCTAAACAAAGAATCCAAGAAAAACCAATTAAGTTGTTCTGTAAAATCATCAGGACAGTCTAATAAAGCGGATCTTAGAAGGAAACCTCGCAAGAGCTGGAGCCGAATTGGAGAAGACCTGATTGCTCCGTCTTGCTCTTCAACTCCTCCATTTTACGGCGTTCAGCCTCTCTTTGCTTCTGCAGCCGCCGTATCCTCACCGCATCTTGGGCCGTACCCACGTACCCGTCCCCCATACCCGACATCTTTGTTTCTCTCTGTCTCTTTCTCTTTTCGCTATCGAAGTCGGAAATTTAGACATTCGTTTTCACAGTTCCGACCGCCATTGTTGGGTTTAACCAAACCTCTTTTATGTTTTTGCTCGGTTTGGGCTTTTTGTGTTTTCTTCTGGGCCTTTAAATAACATTATCAGGCCATATATTGGGCTTATCTCCTTATATTCCTTATATGGTGGGAGTTGTGATTTTTGTTATGTTTTTCTGCAACTAGCTAAAACGCGCTTCATTCTGTTTGTTCATGTTTCTATTATGGGTTTTTTTTCTTTTGTTTTTATAATCTTCATGTCGTTTTGTTTTATTGTAACGTTAGAAAACTGTTTAAGCAGTTGGTAATTGTATTTTACTCGTGTTTTTAATATATATTTATATAATACCTTCTATAATTTATAAGTTAAATTGTAATTCACTATTGTTTTTAATATAATTTCAAGTTCATTTATTCGATATCAGAAATATTTTATAAGACTTTATAATGGAATTATGAGAAATGAAAAATTTCGTCTTTATAAATACCTAATTGTTTTTCCTATTAAACATATTATCTTTTTAAATGTTTTAAGGTTTTTTGTATTTTTTTGTGATTTATTTTTCCTCTGACGGGTGAAAAATTTGGCGTTATGGAAACGAAAGATGTCACAACACCAGCATCTTCATATTCAAAAAACTTGGTTAGCCATGGGTTGGTGAAAGAATGGAGTGAAGCATGTGTTAAACAATCTACATTTAACTAATAGATTGTTGTAAATGGACATGATGATAAACATACATCGTTCAGATATTCTGAAATTCTATCATTATATGTATGAGAGAAGTCAGAAAAGTCTAGAGGATGAAGAGCTAATGATTTTAATTTAATATTATAATATTGTTATGTTATTGCATTTCGTGTTAAATTTTCATTTAATGTTATTGTTTTTTCTAATTTGGTTTGTTCTCATTTATTTTATGATTTTTCTCCACGTTTCCCAATTTAGTTTGGTCTATTTTTTGTATTTTGTCAGTTTTATATAATTCTATTTTCTTTTGTCGGTATTTTTAATTTTATTTTTGTATTTGTTTTTCGTAATGGTTAATGTTGACCATTTTTCACCCACTTTTGTAGGTCATATGAATGATCCATTTGGTTGACTATCATATGTTAAGTTATTGTCGTTTTTTAAAATAATTTTTTGATGGTCGAGAATGCTGTTTGAATGCTGAGAAGACCGACATTGTTA
>KE154722.1:71628-81860 GCA_000411075.1 Sisymbrium irio | reverse complement strand
CGGAGGAGGTGGCGGCGGTAGGTTCGGCGGTGGGGGAGCTGGAGGAGGAGGAGGAGGGAGCTGTTACAGCTGTGGAGAGTCGGGCCATTTCGCGAGGGATTGCACGAGCGGTGGTCGTTAAAACCCCAAACCGAATGTTCAAAGGCGGTTTGTAGAAGGGTAAATCAGTCATCTCGCCGCCGCCTTCTATCTCTAAAATATTATCTATCTTTTGTTTCTTTCTCTTTGGTCATGTTTTCGGATTATTATTAGGACTTTGTGTTGGTTAATGGTTATGGTGCTTTGTCTCATGCGTTAAGGATCTCTGGGATTCGTATTTGCATGTTTATCTAAACTTTTGCTCTTTCGTTCTACAAATTTTAAGCCTTCGTTCCGTTGAAACATTCCAAAGTTCTATATATATTGAGGTTTTCGGGTGTTAACGGACAAGATTTTTGTATTCTACGAAGACTACACAACAACAACACTGAAAATGATTGTTTCTTCTTGTTGAAATATGTGGCGTCGTTACTTTCTCAAGTTACTTGTTTTTTTCCTTCCTTTTAACTTCCAAAAGATAAAAGATGATAAAACAATTGACAAGCAAAACCCAAAAACAACTCTAGGGCGGGCCTTGGCAGAGAGATCCACTAAACAAACCAACCAAAATCTCGAAACTCTTGCGATCCGTGGAAAACGCTTTCATTGGATTCAAAGGCCACGTGTGTGGTTCACGTGAGGATGGCTCATCGGAGGAGGCGACGCCGTTACCGGCGGTGGGCACTGGTAGCACTTCGTGAAGAGGCCGAATGTGTCAATCTGGTGAACGAAGTTGATCATACTGGCCCAACCACCGAACCCGAATCCAACAATGAACACCCACACCACGATGAATGCGTTGATGGTGAATGCCCCTGTCCACCTCCCTAGAAACCTCGGCGGCTGCTCCACGGCGTTCTCCCGTGCGGCAGATGACCGGAACGTGAAGACGTGAGCTAGCGCGGGGATGATGTAGACGGTGAAGCTGACGAGGAGAGACCCGACCGTTGAGTTGATGGGACCGAAGAAAGGGAATATGATCGCCAGAAACCAGATGGGTATAACCACGGGAAGCCTCGCTGCGGCTCTTTTACACATGCTCCGGCACTCGTGCATCCCTATCAGCTTCTCCCACACGAAGTAGAGAGGCGTGCAGGCGAACCCAAAGGTGATGAACTGGTGGATGAGCATGAGCACCACTGCAAAGTCACGGAAAGGGTTCTTTGGGAGGAGTGCGAATGCGTTTGAATGGTTTAGAAGCGAGTCGCCAAACGCCCAATAAACCGCAGACGCAGAAGGCAGCGTCAGCGTCATCACGTACAGAGTCGCGTACAGGTATATCGACTTGAACTTCTGCGGCTTCCACATCGCATGCATTATTTCTCTGTCCCAACAACACAAGTTTAACACACAAATTTATTTAATTCAACAGAATGTAAAAAATCTATCAATTAAAAAAAAAAAAAAAAAAAAAAAAAAAAAAAAAAAAAAAAAAAAAAAAAAAAAAAAAAAAAAAAAAAAAAAAAAAAAAAAAAAAAAAAAAAAAAAAAAAAAAAAAAAAAAAAAAAAAAAAAAAAAAAAAAAAAAAAAAAAAAAAAAAAAAAAAAAAAAAAAAAAAAAAAAAAAAAAAAAAAAAAAAAAAAAAAAAAAAAAAAAAAAAAAAAAAAAAAAAAAAAAAAAAAAAAAAAAAAAAAAAAAAAAAAAAATAAAGGAACAACAGCGAAAGGGAGTGGTCCTTTTCATCAATGTAATGTAATTCCTGTCATGCCCTTATGACACGTAGATTGATGGGGATAAAAGGGTAAGAAGGACATACACAGTAACAGCATGTCCTCCGAATGTGTAAAGAATGTTTGTGGCCCCTGTGAAGTATAACACCAGCTTGGTTGGTCCCGAATGCTTCACTCCTTCGACCTATTAATTATACAAAAAACATTGTTTGTTACCATAAATTTATTGTTATTAATCTCAAAAACTGATTCATTTTTATCTACACAAGCAACCACGTATTGTATTAATCCATGTCTGACACCAATGTATAGGGGGTTGGGTAAAAGTGGTCCCAACCACATGTTGCTTGAAACACAAGTGCCAAAAGACATAAGAAAGAAGACAACTCTGTTGTTGTTTTTGAGTCCCCTTAAGCCACAACATCACCAGCTAATCTATCTAACCCATACAAGTCATTAGAAAACAAGAAACAACTCAGTAATTAATTTTTTAAGTTACCTGGCCGTGGAGGATGGATGCAATGGTGAGGTACCAAGCAGTGTAAGTGGTCATCAAGAGTCCAAGAAAAGACCAGATCCTGTAGTTGTGGAAGGAAGGGATGAAGACTGTGGTAGCACAACATGCCCCAAAGATGTATGTCCATGTCCTCTTGTCCAGATTATCATTTATGTAATATATGTTGCTGCATATTCAATCGTTGCCATCAAAAGCACAACACCATCAGTCTCAGTTTAGTAATCCTCGTTTCCAATCAAGAAAGAACTTAGGATAATTAGTAGGTACCTGGCACAGGCTATGAGCTGGATGACAGATCCAAAGAGAAGGAATGTGCAGTTGAATGCTAACCCAACATTCCTCCAGTGCTTCCCAAGCAATCCATCAAGAACCTCAAACCACTTCACATTGTTTAAAGTGACAAAAAGAAATCCATGTGATTAATTGATATATAGATTCACAAATGAAATAAAGATGTGGAAATGGCTATAAACTAGTACAATTCGATATTGCTGTTACCTGAATGACATGGTTTCTGAAGTTAACTTTCTCTCTCTCTTTTCGGGTTCTGTATTCAACGTAGAGAATGCTGATTAGGTAAGCAGTCCAACTGCCCAAGAGGCCATAGAATAGCTGAAACAGAATCCCTGAGAGCATCCCCAGCTGTGAAAATGAGTATGGAAGCGTCAACAGCACTTGAGCCACCTAAAGAAAACACACGAATTCACCAAGTTAGTACACAGAGAGAAAGAGAGAGAGTAAGAACTAAAACCTTTGGCATTACGTGTACCTGGTTGGAAGCGCAGCTGAACCAAGCATCATAGGCAGAGCCGCCATGCCAAAACATGTTGGAGAGCTTAGATTTCATGTCCGAAGCTTTCCCTTCACTCTCCATCTCCACATAGTTCCCGACAACAACAGTCTCAGCTGCTTTCTCACCGTTCTCCATTGCTTCTTCTTCCTCTCTCGTGAATGAACTAAGAGTGAGTGTGAGAGAGAGTGTCTATATATAGATAATATTGGAGAGAAAAGAATAGAAGAGTGTGACTGTGTGTAGACAGAGAGGGAGACACGGAAGTAGTTTTTCAAGGCAAGAGGATGATGAGCAAAGCCCAAGCAAACTCCCCTTCCCTTTGTTCTTGATAGCTACTTGTGAGAGATTTTGTTTCGGGAGTCACGACATAGAATCTAATTTATACTATATTCCACTCTCGATTAAAGTTTATATTTTGCCAGACAAAATATCCCAAAAATTAATTTAAGATATTAAAGAATATTTGTTGTATTTAATAATTAATTAATTATCAGAGCCTAACCAGAAATCTAATAATGGTTGTATACCACCAATATTACTGTTATTTATTCGTGAAAATTTATTGCAAAATGGGTAGCTTAAATCTGTAATTAATGTGTTAGTTTTAGTTAAATTTTCTGTCAACAATCCGATAGACAAGAGTGCTTTCTTACAAAATTTACATATAATTAGAGTCGTCCGGAAATGGAAAATGTGTTTTGCTTTTTTCGGCTGGTTTGTTGTTTTCGGAGTATAAATTAGCGTAATCACATGGTTTAGCGGCGAGTCATCAGTCATGTTTCGTTAGCACGAGAGGTTTTTGTTTCTCGAGCAAATGATTCGTTCACTACTTTGATGCTATTCGTTAAATTTAAACATTTTCTGAACAAACACATTAATTTCACTTGGCTATGAGTTGAGTATACATAAAAATTGTATTTATCTACAAATGCTCCTTAGTTAGCATGATCATAACTCTTATGGTATCAACGATACGGTAGGAACTTTTTTTCTTATTTTAAAAATATTTGAAAAGAAAGAAAATTATGCAATGTAGTACATTAATATTCTCCCATGATTTGAACAAACATTGTAAATCTCGATGTTGCTTATAGAGTTATGTCCTTGTATTTATTGTCTAGAATTTCTTGTTCCCGTTTGATGATTTTAATAGCACTACATGACTTACAAACTACAGCTGTATATAATGGGCTCTCGATAACCAAAAAAGAAAGGCAGAGTGCAAGAACAAAGAAAAAATCCTTTTTTTTTTCGAAAAAATTTGATATCAAAGGAAAACTTTATTATCCCTTTTTCTATTATCGTAGATGCTGTAAGGATTTTTATTTACTTTGTATCGTATGTAATGACTAAAGTAGATGAATGTCTGGACCTTTTCTTTTTGTCGAAATGTCTGCACCTTTCGGAGAATGAAGGAACATAAAAGTCTGTACGCCTAAAATTAAGGACAATCAGGTTCAGTAATCTCTATTGTTGAAGTACCATTCTCTGATTATGTTACCCTGGTTATGCTAATGTACGAGGGTAAAAAACAAGAAGCATAGGTAATTAGGATATAGTATTTCTTTTTATAAGAGAATAGAAATGATCAAATTATATAAAAAAGGAGAGAATAATAAGAAAAGTAGACCGAATCATTGCTAGAAAACAAGCGTGGTCGCTTTTTTATAATAAGAGGGAAGCTCGCTTTTATCACATGCCCATTCCCCTCTCTGAAATTTGTGCTCTCTTTCTTATTATTCTCAATTTATACCTTTTTTATTTTATCTACAAACGAGTTTTTAATCTGGTCTATCTATAGCACACATTACAAATATTTGGGCTTTCATTAGTATCATTGCATAATTGAGCAATAACGAAAGAAACAAATATATCCACAAAATATCTGCATATTAACAAGTGTAAAATAAATTATTTTTAAAAATAATTATGGAGTAAAAAAATGTAATAAAAGTATAAAATCTAAGCATATACATTTAACAAATAATTATTAATATATTCTATAAATTATCTGATATAACGTATAAAATATTAAGATATATTAAATTTTCTGAAACCCATTAAATATTCCAATTTTTCAACCATTAATAATTTTGAATTGCTTAAAAGAAAAAAGTTTTGGATTTTTTTTTTCCGTCAAGTTATGGATTTATAGGTTGGTACATTATCATAGACTCAAATTCAAACCATATAATTTAATTTTATATAGAAAATAGTTCATTTCCAGCAGAAATTGAATTTATAACTTTCGAAATATTTAAAGATAATTTAAAAATCTGATCATTAAAATAATTTGTGATAAATTTTCTTTTAAATTTTTAAAAATTATTTTTAGTTTCTTCAGAACAATTTTTTTAGAAAATAATCAAATATATCAAAATGTAAAAATACAAAAGAATGGTCTCAAAACCAGTTACTTGTATATAATAATCTCAAATATTACTTATTTGCAAATTTACATGAATAGTTTTTACAAAATAAATGTCTTTAACAATTTTAACACTATTTTAAATATATCCAATTAATATCTAATTTGTTAAATAAAATATATAATCTATTTTTAAAAATTAGTTTATCGTTTAAAATATTAAAAATTATTTAATGTTATTATTCTCTTAAACTTTCCTAAATCTATGATTCTGCATTATTTATCAATCAAAATAAATATATCTCATATAAATTATAAACTGTACAAATGCTAATTATATCAGCGGTTTTATAATTAATATGACAGATTACTTAGAATAAATCTAAAAGCCAAGTACTAGAATTTTGAATTTGATTAATATTTTAATAAGCATGTTATGAATTTGTGAAGGTACTTAATATCTATCCCATAAGAGGAATGCTTAAAATTGATCTGTTATTCAGTTCACTGATGAAAGCTAATTAACTGCTTAAAGCAAACCCATACAAACAAATAGACAACCACAAAACAAAGCCAGATATATATTTTTGTTGCATCATGTGGTCTCAAAAACCGACATTTTTTGTTTGCTGATGCCTAATGGGTATAATATATATGTTCTCTACTTCTCTTGCAAATGCATTGACCCCAAAACAAAATATTTATAAGAAAACAATATAAATTTAAGTCTTACTGTCCTTTTCCAAGTGAACGTTGTTTCTTTCTTTAGATTCTCCTCATTAGTCTGAGTAATAAGCCTAGCTAAGAACAAATTATTTTACTTTTTCTGTGTTGTTTATTTTGTTTGGTCCTTTATTAGTAAGAGGTGTAAACCTTTTCATGACCTCACGGAGGTGCTTTTCTGATGCTAATATTATGTGAGAAACTATAAATCTTAATAGTTGATCATTTATAAATATTTTAATAAATAATATGATGGTGTTCATAGTGCTCAGTAATCATCATATTATATAGCAAAATATATGAATTTAGAGTTCACTTGTTGCATCATTTCATATACATTTAGACATATTCATTATTTACGACCCTATCATCATATCCCATAATGGGGTTGTCTTTCCAATAATTATAATAGAATAAAACAAAAAATACCATTGTTGGAAATAATTACAAAAGAGCATGCATGAGTCTACCTCTTATTTTATTACCATAATTAATTGTGAAAACTAAGTTACTAAAATGAAAAGGACATCCTCATAAAACTTCTTCTATTTAGAAAAGATAAGAAATATATTTTTAAAACATATTTTAAAATAAATTACCATTTCTTAATTGTAAAACGAGGCAACGCATTGAGTAAGGACAAGAATGCCTAAGACACGCTTTCTTCTTTGTGTTTCTGCTCAAAATTATTAATGCTCAAGAGGTGCAGAGGACAATTCAATTAACAGTCTTTTTCTGCTCTCTTTGTTTCCTTCATCATAAGTATATTTATTATCTTTCTCCGTTTCTTTTTATTGCGAAAGCTATTCATAAAGCTAGGTATTTATTTAAAAAGCTGGGGTACTCATTTAGTATAACTTTTTGTGTGTATATAGACAGAGGAAAAGAGTTTATTATCTTAACAGTAAATATGAGCCAGGCAGGCTTTATGAGGTTGTTCTCTTTGGTGTGAAACTGATTAGACCTGGTCAAACCAAAAGCTCCTTTTTTAATAAATTTTGTGAGCCCATAGATGTTAATATTGCCTCCTGTGCCACGCCTTTTAGCACTTACCACAAAGACAGAACAACATATGTTATTTCTCCTTCATAATTTAGATTCCCATTGTTTGTCATCAACCACAATCATTTTCATTTTTCCTTGTGTCCTCTTTTTTACCAGACAATTTCCAGAGAAGATTAAAATACAAGCATTTGAAATAAAGTAATCTTATTTGTTCTTCTATTTCCTACAAAACGTGTATTATCATCATTTATTTTGACAAAAACAAAAAGTTTTCTGAAAGATTTCATGGTCCTTATAAAAATCAGTTTGCAGATTGCGAAGATAACCCAAGCCCCATAAACATCTATAAAAATAAAACACGTACAATAATATAATGTTTGGGCTGAAAAAATGTTATTTGCGTTTACCAAAAAAGAAAGTTATCTGACTTTCTAATCAAACTATAGCATTATATAGTTTAAAGTATTTTCTTTCTGCATCAAACCTAAATACATAAAAGGGTTGAGTGATTAACAAACCGGTCCAGTTCGCTTTCTTTTTGGGCGAAACTTGCAAGCAATCCTGCTTTATCGCCAGCAAAACCCAAAGTTATCCTCTTCCTCCAACGTTACAACTTACAAACCTTTGGCGCATAATACATCTAGATAATATATAGTGTAAAGTGTAAACACATCTCTAACTCCACTATATTTTAAAGTAAAACACATCTTTGGAGTATTAGATTCTATTAACCACAATCTGCTGTTCATCTTTATAAACCTGATTAACAAATTTGATAGGGACAAAGGAATACTTAATCTACTATTATTTCTAAATTTTTATGATGAAGATCTGAGGTCTAAAGTTAGTTATAAACATAATATTTTCAGAGAACTTCACTCATATTTCCAACAATATACAATAACTTTTTTTTTATAATCTCAGGATTAGACCATTTCCAACAATGAAAGACCATGTGAGTCTTTAAAAAAATAAAAATAAAAATAATTTAATCATGTAGTTATATTTTCTATTTTTAAAAATCATTAAAATGTTTAGTGTGTGACACATGGCAAAAAAATTTTAGAACTACTTTTAAAACTAATATTTTTGGAACCTCTTTTCATTCTCTCTTATTATTTTTTTTTTTTCAACTACTAAATTACTACGCTTCGCGCGGATTATTATTTATTTTCTATATTAATTTATTTTTAATATGTTGTAATTTTATATATTTATAATATCATTATGTTTAATCTTTTTATATGGTTTGATAATTCATGTTTTAGTATGATCTTTTCCAGTTTTGTTATAAATCTATTCTCGATTCCCATCTCACGTATTTTTATAATTTATATATGAAACCTACTAATTTGACATATTAATATAATTTATTTGGTTTAGTTAATTTTCTCATCATGTTATATCTCGACGTTCCAAAATAAGAAAATTATTTATTTTATTTTATTTTATTTATTCTCATTTGTATTAAACCCCGTCATTATTTCAATATCTTTAATTTTTTCTTTCATAATTTTAATATATCTGATTTATTAAAATTTTGGATAAATTAATATTTTAAACCTTAAAAATTATTGTTCTTATTGTCACCTTATTTTAGACTTATTTTTAAAATAAGAATTCTTATTTTCATCCCTCTTTGTCCATACCTATCTATTTTTTGTTTGAAAATTTTAGTGGGACATAGATACTACAATTTTTTTTATTCTCTAAATTCTCATTCTTGTCTTTTTTCCGCTAAATCTCACCATGTATTTTTTATTTGGATTTTTTATCTGTAATTAATGCTCTTATTTGATGAGCTTTTGATGTTTTATGTACTTGGAAATTTTCTTCTCGATATTTTTTTTTTTATCAAATACTATACCCATTTCTGATTTTATGCCTTATATTAGTTATTTGGTTTTTTGGTAACTGAAATTTTGTGGTTTAAATTTTTTATGAGGAATATTAAATGGTATTTCTTATGATTTATTATTGTTTGGTTAGTTTACTATATTTTATTTTTATTTTTAAGATTATAACATGCTTTATATTATTATTTTTTATTTTGGTTTACTTATTTATTATATGTACAAATTTTTAAAAATTTGGTTATTTTTTATAGTCAGTTGTTCATGGAATTTTTGAGTTTTTTTTTGTATTTTTTGTAACTGAATTTTTATAGTGTAATTTGTTTATGATTATTAAATGATAGTATTTTGTATGATGTACTTTTGTTTGGTTAGTTTATGTTTTAATTATATAAGATGTCTAGAATATTGATTTTTAGTTTTGGTTAATGATTTATTTATTTATTATATTTATTTTAGTGTCTTGGAAGTTATATTGATAATTTTTTTATCATTTTGGATAGTTTATTATTATTTTGTATTTTATACTTTATAAGATATCTATATTGTCAACTTTTGGTTAGTTATTTTAGTTTCATGAAGTTATATGAAGAAAATTCTTAGTAACTTTTGGTTAGTTTCTTATATTTTTTGTTTAGTTAGATTATATAAAATGTCTGATTGTTGTTTTTTGTTTTGGTTTATTTATTTCATATATGAACAATTACTTAAGAAAATCTTGTTATTTTTTGTATTAGTTGTTTAACTCCATTTTAAGGCCCATTGGACCTTGCATAAAACGAAGGGTTCAGGCGTTCAGCCATTCTTGGTCTCTCTTTGGACTTTCACAAAGGAATTATTTCGTCAATTGAACTGAAGCCCCAAATGATCAGGTGATGGTAAGAAGAGTGGCTCTATATGTCTCAGATTCGAAAATCTATTAATATATAAAAGTTGAGGTTAAATGCCACTGAGAATGTCCACATAGAATTAAAATATTTTTAACAACCAATAGTATTCTTCCACATCATCATTACAATTTAAAAATTTTTCTAATTTTTTAATTGTACTAATCATATTAAAATACATAAAAAGGAAATTATCTATAACTTTTTATGAAACAAAAATAACTTAATATGAGATTAAAAAATCTTCTAATTTTAAAGATAAGATAAAGAAATATTCTATAAAATTTTATCAAACGAAAAATCAATATAATATAATATTATGAAATTTTTGTAATATA
>KE154722.1:48573-69846 GCA_000411075.1 Sisymbrium irio | reverse complement strand
TTTTATTATTATGAATATAAAATATTTCAATAAATTTAATTTTTATAAGTAAATTAAGAAAATCCTCATGCGTAGCGTGGATGAAAAATCTAGGTAACGTATGAAAAAGATATCCCGAAATCTATTCGCATTTCCGGGAATGTTAAAGTAAGACCTTTTCCTTTTTGCGACGAGTAAATTTGTATTTTGTACCAAATACTAAATTTCTGAGGAAAAAAAAACAGAAGTGCTCTTACCTTTCAACATGTATAGCTTGAAGCTCTATGCTTGTGATAGCGATTTTGGCTTTTGTTTTACCATTGTAAATCCATGACACATAGTGAATCTGTGATATATATGTATGTAATTGTAGGGTTATATATGGGGAACATTCTAAGTATGACATTTTTCTTTGATGAACTCACTAAAATCGGGGGAGTGGATAAAACGTAACGAACACAAAAGATTAGGAATCTTTAGCTTAGATGATTTATATATAATATAAAGATTAGAATTTTATCTAGCCAATATAATATAAACCTATAGCGCTGTGTTATAGATTTTCAACTTTGTAGAGATATTCTTGGCGATTAAAAAATAAAGTAAACCGGCTAGGGGAAACATAATGAGCAATAGAGTCGCACTACGCATAGACTGATAGAAGAGACGAAAGACACAAAACATGCAAGTAAAAAAAAAAGGGGACTTTGCAAATCTGATGATGGTTTTTAAGAGTTAAAGGCCCATTTTGTACAACAACAACACAACAGTTTTTAACAACATCAAACCAATTCTCTCTTCTCGAATCGAAATCAAGAGGTAGTTCGCCACTCGAGCTCGATTTGGATCTTTCCGTTCTTCGAATCGATAAGGTGAAACTTCTGGTTCATCCTTTTGTTGTTCACCACGTCCACCACCGGAATGTCCACGTACCCCAGTGTTTCCTGCCGATCAAAACAAACCACCTTTTAGTTTTAGAAGAAGAGCCACCACTTGTTAGTGTTACTGAGAGTTTTGAGTGCGTGTGTTGTTACCTTGGGATGCAAGAGTCCTATCCTGGAAGAGGTGCTCAGCACTTCCACGTGCAGCTTCTCGCGCACTGGAGGCTCCTCGAGCATGAAGGTGAACTCCTCTTCCCACCTCGGGTCTCTGTTCTTCTTCACGTGCTTGGTTTTCCTCTCCTCTCCTTTGAAGTAGATGCGCACGTAAGGATTGGTATGGTGCTTACCTTCAACGTCTTCAGCCGAATGCACTATCACCGCGAGCACTCCTCCAGCAGCCGGTGTGCCTTCTGGAGCCTTCTGCACGGATTGCGACTCTTCGAAGCCTTTTGGCATTTCTTCCTCTGTGAATGGCTTATACAAGAGCTCAACCTCCAGCTTCCCCCTATTCTTGTCAGGGATCCCTCCGTCTTCACCCCCTTCCAGAGTCTTGCGCAATTCCAAGGTGAAGCTTTTCTGTTCGTTCGGCACCATTTCTTTCAGCGGTAATACATTCATCCCCATCTTATCGTGCTTCCCAACCTGCATCAGAAAAACAAAACATTAGGAGCAGATAGATACATTATATGTATCCTCTACTCAGGAAAGCTTCTTTACCTGTTCCCAGTCATACACACTGAACTCCAGGACCTGAGTCTGGGGGTCTCTGACCGAGAATTTATGCTCCTCATTCCATTCGGGATTCAAATTCTTGTGTTTTACAGTTGTCTTCTTAGACGGAATCTTGTCTTCAGAGAGCTTGATCTTGACGTATGGGTCTGCCCCACCCATCAGATCTTTTTTCCTCAGGCCAACAGCCCTCACGACTTTGACATGGACGATTCCAACAGGCCTTCTAAACGCTCTGTAGATTATATTATAAATTAATATTTGCCAAGTAACAATATAAGTTTAAGACATGTATAGGGGGAAAAAAGAAGGAAGGCAGAAGGGCATACTTGGCAGGGTCAAGGATTGGAACAACAAGGGTCTTAGGCCAGAGATACATGTTGGCAACTTGATCCTTGATTTGCTCCTGAAACAATTAACGCAGCCATTGGAACAGCAGCAAATGAAAATTTGATCTAGCAAGAGCGCTAAAATACGAAACGACAAGAATAGAGTGAGGAGTTGCTATGATCTCAGAAATCAAAATCTGAGTGAAACAAGTCAGGAACCTGAATGATGTACGAGATAGAAAATAATAACCTGGACAAATCTGTAGAGGCCAGGGATTGACATAAGATCTGCTCCACCAAGCTTGAGCCCAAAATCAACGTGTGGCTGGCATAGAAGCAAGACAACAGGTCAAGCAAAGAGAAGGTGAGTACTAGACAGAAAGAAAAAAGAAAGAAAGACGGACCTTGTCCATGAGAGAGACATAAATGCTGGCGAAACAAGGAAAACTTGGGACTAATGGCTTGAGAGTGATACGAGGCTGGGCAAAAACTTGGAGATCGACAACCTGAACAGTTGCCTTGAGGCCAAATGCTTTGATAGCAACCAAGATGTTGGGATTGGCGGCCCATTTCAAGCAGGGCTCCATAATCAACTCTTTCTCGTCTGTAAGATAAACTTTCATTCCTTGAAAAGTAGGAGGCAAGGAACCAAGGGTAAGGGTTTCAAACTCAACGGAGTCAATCTTGTACTTGGGAATCTGCTCCTCGATGATGGGCTTTGCGATGTTCTTGGCAGTCTTACAGATGGCCTTGTCGAGGTAAGGCCACATGTACTCGAGGAATCGGTTGATCCAGTCGACCTGGTGGATAAGACAAGCGTGAGTAGAGACAACGGAGTGAAAGAGGAATGAGAGAGAGAGAGAGAGAGAGAGAGGCACATACACGGTCGAAGTCGGGGTTCTTGACCCAGAGGGGGATCTCAGGAAGCATCCGGAGCATGGATTTGGGGTCTTGATCAGCAATCGATTGAATTTCAGGATTCTGTTTAAGAAAAAGCCCTCTTGTTGCTGTTAGATGGAACACTAAAGGCTTATAGACACACATATACAAAGCTGTGTAAGAAGAGGCTAACTAACCTTGACGTCGTTGGGCTGCAAGTAGACGAAGAGGACGTATCCAATGACCAGCCCCATGGATATCCCTACTCCGAACCCGCAAAACCCTAGAATCGTGCTGAAGAAACCCATCTCGATTGTTTTCCGCTTCAGATCCCGATCACCAATCTACCACTGATTCAGTTGCGGCGGAATTACAGATGACTGCTTTCGATTGATTTTTGACTAATCGCATTGACTCAGATCCATTACGGGGACGTGGAGTTTCGTGGAGATTAACAGATGGAGCCGAAGCAGGCAACAAAGCCAAATGTGGTGTGTTTATCTACTAATCTCCCAAAGACACCGATTCACATGGACTCTCTCTCTCTCTCTCTATTTTTTGTTAATATTATTATTCCTTTCTTCTTTTGTCCTCCTTCTTTTTTTTATTACTATTTCAGCTCCCAATTTTTATCACTATCTCTTCTTCCAATCCACTCCCTTCTTCGACCAATCTCTTTCCTCATTCGTTTCTTTTTCATACTTTTACTACAAATTATTCCAAACCAAATCTTATTCCTTTCTTTCAACTTTCCACTTTTTTTTTCCTTTTTATAACATGTTAATGTTTCTTCCTATCACCCACCAATCACTTATTTCATGAGACTTAAAACGAAACAATATCATTCATCATAATTACACACCTGTGTTTGAGCTGATATGCCATTAAGTAAGTAATATGGGGCCGTATTTCGAAATGTTTGTGAAATTCAAGGGTTTGGACTACAACATGACATAAATACGAGCAGTAAGCATCTGAAATTGGGCCAACATTTGTGGGCCAACCTCAAAAACGTTTAGCATTGTCGATAGGGAAGAAGGGAGCCCATAATCACACCACGTGTTACACTCTTACTGGATGTTGTGTTGTGTGGTCCACCTAGTGTTGAACGCATCTGACCATTTGCTCTCCTCAACAGACAAAACAAAAAGGATGGCTTTGCCGACAGTCCGTGCTCTTTCGGTTTGAAGATCTCTTTGCTAAACCGGCCCAATATTCCACGTGTACCAAGGAGGACCCACACACAAAGTCACAAATTTGGGCGGCAACGAAAAAATGAGACTCCCGCCCAGAAGAAATCCGTGATTTAGCGCTCGCTAATCTCTGGTATCGAGATTCGAGAGGAGAAATCGATTGAGAATAATGGAGAGCAACAATCAAGAGGATCTGGATCTGCTTCTGTCTCTTGACGATAGGGTTCTCGAAACCCCACCCGGTTCTCCTTCTGCTCCACCCGGTGAGCCACTTTTAGGGATTCAATCAATCGATTTGCATAATTATACATCTTTAGGGTTCTGTCTTTTCAATTGGGTCTGTATTGTGATTTTGTGCAGTATATTTGACGGATGATGAATCACCCAAACGTCGTAGGGCCCACTCGGACTTGTCTGACTTCAGAAGTGTTGTTCAGGACTGCATTGACTATGCCCCCAAACCTCTCCCCAAAATCACCTCCAAATCTAAAGGCTCCACTCACAATGACATTGAAAAGTTCTCTGGCTTGCGCATAAGGTCACAACTCCTTGTCACATTTTCCGATTTGCTCCTTGTCCAAATGCACCTACTCACAGATTCTACTTTTGGTTTCTTGTAGGAATCAATTGCTTAGCCCTGCAGAGATGAATGATCGGTTCTCAGATATTCGTTTCGTTCGGCTGCCAACTATTAAGTAAGTGCACATCCCTTTTACTAACCTACACTACACATTACACTCTACTTACTTACTTTTTGGATTACAAAACAAAACAAAAAGAGTGCTGAAACGAGTTTCTGAGTGTGTAGGAACTTGCTGATGGGTGACAAACTCTCCGGGTGCTGGGCGACGATGGGAGTGCTTATAGAGAAGGGACAGCCCAAAACAAGCTCCATAGGTCAGCCTTATGGCATTTGGAAAATCGGTAGCCTAAACGAAACCACTGTCTCCTTGTTCTTGTTTGGTGATGCTTACAAGAAGAATGAGACTGAAAAGGCAGGAACTGTTTTCGGTCTCTTTAATTGCTCTCTTCGCAAGGACAAATTGGTAAAGCGTTAATAGCATCATCTTACACTTTCCGCTTTCCCTGTGAACAAGTATCCTGTTGATGCCTTTTTACTAAACAAAACAAAATCTTTCTAATCTGTGGCAGGGAAGTGACTTCTCATTAAGCGTCAACTCCGCTAAACAAATGGTAAAACTGGGAGTTTCCTCTGATTATGGAGTCTGCACAGCCAAGCGGAAAGATGGAACAGCTTGTACATCTGTTGTAAACAAGTAGGTTTTACATTGGCAAGCCATATCACGTTGTATTGTTTCTGAATGCTGACTTGTTACAACTTTGAATTTGATTTCCAGACGCCAAGGAGCATTCTGCAAGATTCATAAACTGGTACACATTTGCACGTTGCCCTAATCTTGTTTCCGGGGTCAATGCAATGAACCATGTTTTTCACTGACTATGACTACCTTTCTCGCACAGAATGCGTCAGACAAATTTGCTACAGCGAGAAGTGAACTCAAAGGCGGGTATGTAATAGCTGCCAAAACTTGTCTTCACTCTTCACGAGTTCCTTGAGTGTGTTGGAAATTTTGCATGATTTATGATTGGAGTGTTTATATATATTTATATCAGCAACTTGAGAACGGCTTTCAGAGATCCAAGATCCCAAGGAATTTACTCAGTTGAGCCGAACAAAAAGGCCGCTCAGCCTGTCCGAGTACTGTCAGTGGAAGGTCTCCGAAAGGCTCTAAGGTTGGGAAACTCTCATTTAAGTTTTTCTTTCAAGTACTTGTTACATAGCGAAACAGAACCGGCTTTTCAGATGCCAAATCTAATTGTGAGTATGCAGTGGTGCAGATAAAGTAACGCCTAACGTACACTCGCAAGGAATACGTTTCCTGAACGAGATGGCCAGTATGTTTCTTCTTCTTTCTCCTTTTTGATACAATTCATTTAGAAAGCTCTGCGTATAAGCTGCAATGTTACTGATCTTGGACTTAGGACAAACAGCTTCGAAGAACGCTAACAAGAAATCTGAAGCTGTGAATAAGTCTGTGGAGAAGAGGTACGTACCATCTTCCTGAGTTTGTGCTATTGTAATAAAAAACGTATCTCAATGGAGATGTTCTGTTCTGGATTTGTTCTCTTCAGGAAAGCATCGGCACAAGTAAAGGGTGAGCCGAAGATAAAGAAAACAGATCACGGCCGTGACAAGAAGGAAACTCCCGAGAATGTTACTGGAAAAATGATGGTCCTAGATTTCTGCAGCTCTGACGAAGAATGAGTCCACACCAGACAATCATGGTCAAACACCTTACCCTGACCTTGAAATCCTCAACCCATGGACTTCAGATTTTCCAATTCTGCGGCTTTAGCCATATGCAAAGCATCAGGAGAGGCATACAGTAGATATTTCTTGGTCTCAAGATCATTTTTGAACCGGCAACCAGTCATACAAGAAACGTTCCATTTTGATCAATGTATTTTTTTTTGCTTTTCAAATGGCTGTTAGTATAAAATCGTTAACCGTCTGCCCCCAGCTAGCGTCTAGGGGAGTTTTAGAACACTTATTCAAAACGATCAAACTGCATCATCCACTGGAGTTTTAGAACACTTACTCAAAAAGATCAAACTGCATCCTTAATGCGTATGTATATCAATGATATGATAGAAGCAAAATTAAAATATTTGTTTTCTAAAATGTAACCAAACAACAAACTCCTTAAAAACCATTCTAGGTGAACGTGATCATATATAACTAATTATGCTGATTCAAATAAAAGAGAGGGAGGGAGGCAAGATAGTCGGCATTGTCCTCCTCCCATTGCTGAATCCGGGAATCAACCAACTCCACCGTAGCACGTGAGTGCTCCTCCGCTACAATCTCCGATTCCACTGATATTCGCCGCACTTGCTCCCTCAGCTCGACAAACCCCTCAACGTCCTCCCCCCTTATCATCCGTCTCTTGTTTTGGCCTTCTTGGATGGCAAGGAAGGTCTTGTGGGCCTTGTCGGCTGTATTCTTCGCTTCTTTGGCGGTTTCTTGGATAGCAAGGTAGGTTTCGTTGAGTTGATCGGCCACAGATTTCATGTCCTTGTTGCAATCTTGTCTCAAAGATATGATATCCTCGGCGAATTTGGATCTCAGGTCATCTAGGAGACCTGCCCAGATCTCATCAACATTGAGGCGCATGCTGTCTCTCAGAGTTCCAAGCTTTGAGCATATCATATGCTCCACAATATCCACTTGTGTCAGCATCTCCTTCCCATCATCACGAAATTCTCCCAACTCTTTTCTAAGAACTTCAAGACCTGAGTGGATCATGTTCTCCATAGATGTCATCATCTTTTTTCCATCTTCCACTAACTCCTTCACCTTCTCCACTTCCTTGTTCACATCACCTTCATCATAAATTAATCGGAGACATGCAGTGTACATTAGCATAAAAGAACCTATGATTGAAAACAAAAGCTAGGGTTTTTTTTTTTTTTGTTGAAACATATATATAATAACATATAGTCACCGGTAGAATTCGGAGTCTCGACATTCTGAGACTGAGGAGGAGGTAGTATGGGTTGATGAGATCTAAGGAGGTGGTCGTCGAGGTAGATAACGTGGATCACGACGGAGAGGGAAACAGTGAGACGCCAAAGGAAGGTGAGCTCAAAGCCTCCAGCCAACAGTTTTGAATACTCAAAGACTAAGTAGAACGTGGAGCGATCCAATAGAAACAACCAGAATCCTCCAATACACTAATCAAACAGATCAACGTGTGAGCGAGTTTTACTTGTGCGCACGACAGGTACACATAAAAGGGAGAATATATATGAACTTACAGAGGATCCAACGGAAGAGAGATTAGGATAGAAGTAGAAGAAGGGTAATGCCAAAAGAGTAGTGGAGAGAATGAGACAAGGGATGAGGTCAAAGACGTATGTTGGAAAGACTAGAACTAGAAAGAGAAACAAACGCTCTATCCAAAACAAACAATTTATTTCTCTTCTCGTCTCATCCTTTTCTCCTTGGACACTATCCATCTTCGTCGTTCTAATATCTTATAAATTCTTTGTTTGTTGTTGTTAATGTGGGGTATCTGTCTATGTATCAAAAGTATTTATATAAATCAAGAATTAAAGTTCTAATTTTAAGAGAATCCTACCTACCTTATTCCCATAAAGTTGGGATTTTACAAGATCATCAGATTTCGCGGCTTTTACTGGATTTCAATTATACATTTCGATTATATAATACACCGCTGACTAGATTTTATGATCTTCACTGAAGCTTTAAGGTAATTGGTGTTTAGAATTGAAAGTTGTATATATATTGTGTACGTTTTTATGAGTCTTTTTTCCTTTTTCATAAAGACAAAATGTTTTTTATGAGATATTTCATTTATCATAAGCTTTTTACTTACGTTTTGAGCAAATGCTTATTATATTATGTATAGAGCAGGAGGTGTAGATATAGAGAATCACAGACACGGTCTAAAGGCCAAAACAAACTGCTCTTTACTTACTTTTTGAGCAAATGCTTCTTTTGCGACTAGCTAGGCTTGTCTTGTCACTCACACATGATGAACAAAAGAATTTCCCGACACAAACGCAACGCCAAATGAACAACTAATTGGTTGGTCCCAAGATGCCTTGGAGAACAGATTTACCCTGAAACTTGTCCACCTTGGAACTCAGAAACGCCAAGCTCTTGTCAAGACGCGCTCTTCTCATATCAAGATTCCCCAATTTTCCAGCCATCTCCGTCGTTCTCTCTCTCCACTCCTTCAACTTCTCCTCCTTCTCCCTCAGCTCTTTCCCCTGTTTCTCCATTTCTTGTCTCGCAAGCAACACATCCCCTTCACACACCTCTTTCTCCATTATGCTCGTCTTATGTTGGTCGTAGTGCTTTACCGCCTCAAATATTTCCTCCAGGACGGGTTTGAGCCAACTTGCATTGATTTTCACCGACTCAACATCTCTAACAATCGCTAGCATTTCCACCACGCGAGTCTCCTTGAGATGCTTCAAGGGCGTCGTCTGGAGTTCGAAAACAACGGAGGCAAGCATCTCAAGGTAGTAGGATCTCGTGGCAAGCGAATGTAGCTTAGAACCGGATGCAATGTCACCGTACTTGCCCAAGATTTGATGAAGAGTGGCCGAGACGCTCGCTCTGACTTTGTAGTCTCCCACAGAAACTAGAGACTCAGATAGAATGGAATGGATCTCATCCCTTGATTCATTCTTCACAATTATTCCTTTCATGCGGGAGATTTCTGAGAGACTGAAGCTCTGCGATTCATCTTGGAGCTCTGGAGGCTCATTATTTTGCTTGTCTTGTACCTCCTGTTGACTTGGCGATTTACGGGATTTGTAATGAACAGGCTGCAACAAGACGAGAAGAACATTTGTGTCAACACAAGCTCTTTCATGACCTTTGAAATTAACGTGAAAGCCATGATGATTTGAGGGAGATACATACCGTGTTGCTTCCAGATTTAGGTGTGATTTCTGGGTAAAGCCAAACAGAGTTATCGTCGTGATCATCCACAAACGAAAATTTATCGTCATCTGAGCTCGCCGAGTCATCCAGTTGATCGAAATGTTCGTCCTGTATGGTGGGAGTTTCATATGCCCGGCGACTAGGCTGAGGTAAGAGGCCAAAACTGTCATTAGCATGGGCAAAAATATGAAGATGTCAAGGTAGAAGGGTAGAGAGCAGTACCGTGATGGGTCTAGAGAGTGGCCTTTCTTGAGGTGACAAAATAAGTTCTGGAAAGAGTAGAACTGATTCATCATCGTTTACAATGTAGATCGACTCAGCTTTGCTCCCAAGATAATTATAGGCCTGAGGTGACTTTTGACCCATCTCAAAGGACGTTTGTTGATTTTGTGAGATCGTCTCCCTGTGATCAGGCGATCTTCCTCTATAGACTGCAGCCTTTGGCCTACTTTCATGTACTCTTGGTCTTGTTTCTACGGTCCTGGTCTGGTGTTCCGGCGTCCTAGGCCTAGTTTCAACTGTCCGAGGTGTTTGAATAGCAGCACTGTCAAGAGATCTGTGGGATATGGGTTGAGTTTGTGGAATCCTAGGGCTTGGTTCTGGCGTCTTAGACCGGTGTTTTGGAGTCCTTGAAAATGGTTCAAAGTAAGAAGGCTGAGGCTCTGGGGTCTTGGACCTTGGCCCGGGGGATCTTGCCATGAACTCAGGTGACCTCCCCCTATGTTGGGAAGTCCTCGGCCTAGTTTCTGGTGTTTGGGGCCTCCTTCCTATTGCAGAAGACTCATGTATGGGCGTTCTTGGCCTAGTATCAGAGGTGTTGGATCGGCGTTCAGGAGTCATTGGCCTAGTTTCTACTGAAATTGGGTCCTCTTGGTGTGCCCACGGCCTATTATCAGAGTGGTGTTGGGGTGTACGGGGCCTGTGCTGGGGCGTCCTAAGAGCGTGTTCAGGCGTCTTAGGCTGAGTTCTAAACGGCTTTGGAGAGTAGATATCATCATCCTCACGCTGATCAGTCGAATACCAACATACATATATGAGTGAGAGTCTCAAGAAAAGAAAAGAGAGTGCTTAGCTTTTCTTAATAAGAAGAATGTCTCTCACCCTTCTTGCAAAGAAGTCTCCCCCTGTATATCCAGCCAGAGTAGGCGACATGGGGAGCGACTCCACACTGGTTGCAGCCTCGTTCTTGAGTTGGGACGGGCGTCCACGTAGCGGGGAAAGGCGGCTGAAGAAGTTACCATTGGTGTGATCAGTGGAAGGTGAACTGTCTGACTCCACCTTCTTCTTGGCGAAATAGCTGGGCAGAGGCGATCTGCTTCCACGAGCGGGGCTGCCTGGAGGAGTGTCCCTGCTTGGAGTTCTCTTACCAAACCCTTGACACCAAAAGACATGTTTCATCAGATATTCTTGATGACAACAATCAACAGAATATTAAAAAAGAAAAATAAACAGTTTTTGTAGACATCATACCAAAGAGCTTCTTCTCCTTCTTGTAGACATCTACGGAGTTTAATTTCTCGAAACAGATAGCAGTACACTCATGGAAAGGATTGCCTGCGTTGGAGCAACCTTGTATTACTTTCCCAGACACCAATTCCATCTCACAAACTTAAAGCAACTCTATAAGATCTCTTGGTTAAAAAGGATCCTGTCATACAATAACCACACACACAAAAAAAAACTGGTCAGATCCATATAAACAAGAGAGACCCACCAAAGTATATCATATAAAGAATGGAGTCAACGCTTCTGATAGGGTGCAAACTACAGAAAATGATTGATGTTTTTCTTTTTCCTATTAGTTATGTTTCTACAAAGACAGGATGGATCATCTATCTATCATGAGTTGGTTTACTTAGCACACAGAGAGGAGTCAAACATGAGACAACACTAATCAGATCGACTGTGATGTTGATCAAATGCAAAATCTCACCATCCTATTATATATCTTTCACACAACGCAATTAGCTAAAAAGGTTTTGGTGAAAGATCCTACTCCAAAATCAATCTGCAAATAAATGTACATGCAAAAAGTACAAACTATGTATAGAAATGGGTCAAGTCAACAAAGAGATGGATGGGAATGGGATACCTGTGGGGTTTATGTGAGGAAGATTGAAGATGCAACTTGAAGAAGAAATAAAATGATTTTAATTTTTATCTTATCTTTAGAGAGAGACTGAAGGAAGCAAGCTTCTGTGTATTTATATAGGCAGGCTGCAGGCACCTCTGATATATATCTTCGCTGACTTTGACCGCCACTAAAATACTATTAACGGTTTCAAACTTTCAGCCGCGACTTCGTCAATTCGCCATTTAAATAAATATATTTATTAGAAATGTCATTGTCAAAAGTATAATAATAGATGAGATCGAAGATTGGATGTCGGGGGACGACTCCGAAAAAATCATTTGTGTTTTCACTCCATTCTCTCATTTGCTTGCTTCTTTCATCTGTATTTATCATCTAATTATATCAAGTCGTCGATCTGTTTAGAATTGATTTAACAATTAGTCTTTTGTGATAAGAAAGAATATAACTTTTCCCCAGGTAGGTATATTACAGTAAAAGAAAAAGGAAAAAATACCAGAGAAATTAGCAAATATAACCAACAACAAAAATTATAATTAACTACATATCAAAAAGTCAATGGTATATTATTCTAATCTTTTTTATAACAGAATCTCTACAAATTAATTTTTATTAAATTAATAAGTTTTTTGGTTCCAAATCGAATCAATGCAAAAATTAATTTTATATTTTTAAATGATTTCAAATGTATTAGAATATTATTTTTATTTTTATTTTCATTATTATAAAATATAGGGCAATTCTCCAAAATGTTACTATTTCTTGTTTTCATTCCAAAAATGTTTTGAGAAGGAAGAAATGACAAAAATGTTTCATTTAATTGATTTATTGACCACTATACCCTTACTCACGAAAACGCATCTTTCAAGTTCATCTCTCCGGAAATTGAGTCGCTGTCTGTCCTTACTCAAATTCGAGTCGCCGTCCATTGTTTCCGGAAGCCGAGACGCCTTTCGACGTTGGCGGAAGCCGAGTCGTCGTTTGCTGCATCAAAACAGATAAGACTAAATCTTTATATTTTATTCACACTTTCACTTGTTTCGTATCGTTTCTTTTATTGTGGTAGGAGATATTTTGAAAGTTGAAGAAGAAGATGATGTTTGATGGTGCGAGGTCAACGTCAGCCGCGTCGGAATCACCGTTTCCACCGCTGTCATTTCTGGTAATTGAGAGATGAGGAAACTCAAATTAGAGTTTTAGGTTTTGTGATTTTTTTTTTATTTTGTCGAAGAAATGTTTCGATCAATTTGGAGATTCTGTAATGTGATTCGTTGCTCATTGAATCCAACAGCAGTGGACGCGATCAAATTTTCTTACCATTGTTCCCCTTCGCCTTCTTCGGCTGACCCATTGATGGAAGAAGAGTTTTCGTTTTTCTGGTGGAAGCTTTGATTGAGATCAATCCAAACTCACGAATGATTTATGAGGAGCAAAGATGCTTGCTTATGGTTGGAAATCAAACTTAGGTAACAAACTCAAAGTGGAATCAGAGTTGATCAGATTTCTGAAAATCTCTAATTTGAATTCTGTCAATATACGTTTTTGTTGAATTATGGATTTTTCTGCTTCAATTCTCTTCTAGTTGATTGAGACTTGTTTGCAATATCTGAAGGTGATTGGAGCTAGTTCATGAACTAGAGGCTGTAAGGGACATTGATCCTCGTTGGATATAGGTAACAGCGAGCTGTTGGTACATATATAATAATAATGATTAACATATTGAATACCGCACAATCCTCACTAGAAAAATATAAAGCTTCAGTTCGATGTTTTACATATTTCAGAGCTTGACTTCTTCACTTCTATTTTTTTCTTACAGCTATTATTTTGTAGACCTATTGGATATGAATCTTTGATAAACTAATCATGTTTGTGTAGGCTTTAATTATTTAAATAGGAGTGAAAGTTAATGTTATTGATGACGCTTGAGAATCTTCAAGTTTATATGTGTAACAAGTCTTATGGTTTTCTTGTGATCATATGAGCAAGCCATTATTATTGTAAACTATGAATATACACAATAGTAAAACATTCTTCTATGATTTCAGGAAACAATAACATAGATTTAGGAAGCCCTTCTTAAATGTGTCTTTGATTCATGTTTTAATTTGAGTCAATTTAGCAACTTTGAATCTTGTTTTTATGTTTTAAAGAAACAATAACACATATTTATGAGGGTTTTCCTAAATAATTACATATTCAAGAATTAACATATTTGAAAGAGTTGGTATATATTATCTAAAAAAAAATCTAAAAAACAAGCTCATATAAATTCATAAATGACAACATAAGACTAAATCCAAATAAATAAATAGAAATACTCCAAAATAAAAAATCATTTAAATTTTGATCTAGTTTGAGTGGTATTAAAGTATGCAAAAAAAAGAAAAAATCATTTGTATGTTTTAGGAAGGCTTTCCTGAATATATACAATAACTTCCTAAATTTGATAGAAATTTTGATTTGATTAATAACTGGTAGTTTTTCTAAATGAGTAAAATTGTTTCTTAAATATTTCAAAATATCTTTTATACAAATTTTAATCTAGTTTGAGTTTTATTAAAGCATACAAAAAAATTATTTATAGACTTTAGGAAAGCTTTCCTGAATATGTATAATGGCTTCCTAAATTTGATCTAAACTTTTATTTGATAGATAACTGGTAGTTTTCCCAAATGTTTAAAATTGTTTCTTAAACCATTCAAAACTCTTTTATACAAATTTTGATCTAGTTTGAGTTTTATTAAAGTATCAAAAAGTTATTTATATGTTTTAGGAAGGCATTCCTGAATATGTACAATGTCTTCCTAAATTTTATAATGTCTTCTCAATCTTTAAGAATATCTTCTTAGAACAATATATTTTTAAAAACATTTTTAGGAAATTCTTCCTGAAAGTTTAGAAAAAACCTCCTAATTATTTTTTCATCAACTTATACAATTTATGATGATTTTCCTATATTTGTAAGAATCTTTCTTGAAAATTCAAAAATGCTTCCCAAATTCCAAAATTAATATTTCTAAATATCTACAAATGCTAGTACAAATTTTAATAAGATCAAAACTATAATGTATTTCTCAATCTTTAGTATTGTACTTTTAAAAAAATTAATTATTTTAAAAAATTCAGGAAAGCCTTCCAAAATATGTAGAAAAGCTTCCTAAATTATTTTTATATCAACTTATATAATTTAAGATGGTTTTAAATTTGTATGAATTTTTCCTAAACATTCAAAAAGCTTGGAAAATTTTAAACTTAACATTCTAAATATCTACAAATACTCATACAGATTTTAGTCAAAAAATTTTTAAAAAAATTATAATGTACGTCTTTAATAATGCTTTTAAAAAAATATAATTTAAAAAAAAAAATCAGGAATGCTTTCCTAAATGTGTAGAAAAGCTTCCTAATTTTTTTTCCATCAACTTATACAATTTAGGATGATCATCGTACACATTCTCTTAATCAATCAGTAACCGCGCAATGTCCTACCGCTATTCATCTCACACTGACATGAGATAGCATCATGCACTAAGTCCTGCAAGACCAAACCAGATTAAAATATTATATGAGAGTGTGGTAAATATCTCGACACATGTGAGAGATTAAAATTCTAAATAATTGCACCTTTCTTGGGCCGTGGTATCCCAGATCTGAATTTCAATAATGAGTGTACGAGTCTGAAATTCAACACTGGTGGTCGCCATGGAATCTATGTTGAACTCGTCTCTAGCAAATCCATGCTATACTGCGGATCCGTCGGCAACATGATATCCACGGCATATAAAATACGCATCGATGCGATGCATCGAAGTCTTCGTTTGTTCCCTCTGATTCATCACTGATAGTAGCAATTACCCAAGCTTAGAAGAAGAAGAATAACAATCGATTTTGATAGATTTTGGAAGCGAGTTCATCGGATAAATTTAAAGTTTAGGATGAACAATTCAAATCATCTATCGCCCTAATTCAAAATTGGAGAAGAGAGATGACGACAAAAAATTATCGAAGAAGAAGTGTCGTCGATAGAGAGATAAAATAATTTTACTTTTTTCAATGTTTTGAGAAGGAAGGATAAATAAGTCTTTAATCTTCATTAATGAAATATTTTTGTCACTTTTTACTTCTCAAAACATTTTAGTCACAAACACTTCAAAACAGTTTATTTTAGTCATTATCTTTAAAACATATTAATTAATTTTTATATATATTGAGATTAGTTTTATATTTCTAAATAATTTCAAATATATTATAATATTATTTTTATTCTTATTATTGTAAACCATATTAATTAAATTTTATATATGTTGAGATTATAAAGTATATCATTTTACGTAGATATTCAATATATTTTATTAAAATCTATTTTAGTTTGTCAAATAATTTTATTTTTATAGTTTTAAGTTTGTATATATCATTTTTATTAATAAATTCATTAATATTTTTTAGAATAACATTATTTTGAAAAATTTTAAAAATATTATACTGTAATTTTTTATTACAAATTAATAAATTTTCAAATTTTGATAATAATCTCATGAGATTTGACTAATTCAGGATCATAAAGTCATCTTTATCTCTGGTCGTTCAGAATGATTTTTTGGAAAAAAAGTTGAGTGGATCCCACCAAAAAACAAATTTGAGTTGCTTCCAACAGTTATTTAAGCGATGGTGTTTGATGTGTTTGGCGGGATCCAAGCATACATGGTATCACACGGATCCAAGCATACATGGTATCACACGATTGATTTATTTTTATTATTTTTTTAATTAAAAAAAAAAGTAAAAGATAAGTAATTTACCTGAGTCTCCGAGTACTCTAAGAAACCATGTAAATACCCATAAAAATGAGCAGGGTATCGTGTTAGAAGAAGAATCGAATCCGGAACGTTTAAGCGTCCATGAACTCCGTTTCTTCTTCTCTCTTGCACCTAGAATCATATCTCCAGATACTTTTGTCTTCTGAATTCCGACCAAAAGAATAACGAACCAGTGAATCAACATATACATTGCAATGACTATTGACTAAACACACCTTTTTAAATAGTTCTAAAAAAAACTACAATAATATGGGGAGACCGCCACCCTAGTGCAAAACCAAACTACACGTAGAAATTTCAAAATATTGATGTTGTGTCTTATAACAAATTTCCCAAAAATATGACCACACGACTCTTGACCTTGTTTTGTTTCTATTTTTGTCTTTATATTTATTAATAAAATCCGATTTTAACCAGGTATCAACTGCAGTTTTTTTGAAACAGTCTTTCCCTATAGAGTTAGAATATCTATACGACTATACCGCATGTTATCGTGTGACAAGGCATCATACTTGCTACAATCCATACGTATTAGTTAATACACTTTTCTTTCTGAACTTTTTTCTTTTTCTTTCTTTCAATCTAAATCGTTAGACTATTATAATACTCACCAATGTCACCATCCAGTTAGGAGATCTTTTGTATTAAAAAAATGAACCCTCATTGGTATTACACTATTACTCTTTAGAGCATCATTTTTATTTCTTTATATATTCATTTTTTCTCTGAGAGTCAGTATAATATTTTCATAAACTTGACTATTTTTACACAAAGTAAAAGAGGTTAAATCTGCAAGAAGATATCAAGTTTGGAAAACATCACATGCACCCTGGAAATTTGGAATAGACACATGATCTTCTCTTGCTTTGGTTTTCTTTCTTTCGCATTATTTCTTTTGTTTTCTTTTCTCGTCAAATATTAGGAATCGGTTTTCATATGAGAATTCACGAGAATTTCTCTCTCCACTTATCATGGTATAAAGTAGCTACTCTTCTTTTAAACGAGAGAAACAACATACAGTACGTAATACCTGGTTGCAGATTTTGAACGAACATCATGTACTCCAAGCCGGATGTAAAACATAATTTTTTTGTTTTTTCTGAGCAAAAAGTTATCTAAAAACATATACAAATGCGGTTTTGAATATTTGGGATTCTAAAATGATTTAGACCTCGAGGAAGACAGCTTCTCCGTCGAATTTATCGACCTTGCTCTGGAACAGCTCCAGCTTCTTCGTCACCCTCGAATCCTTCATCTCCAGCTGCCCCAGCCTGCCCGCCATGGCCGTCACCCTCTCCCTGCACTCCTTCGTTTCCTTCTCTCTCCTCCTCAGCTCCTCTCTCAGCTGCTCCATCTCCACTTTCCCCTCCGTCATACCCCTGTTGCACTCCTCTTTCTCCATCTTCGCCGCGTCGTACCGCCCGAAGCACTCCACGGCCTCTGCCAGTTCCTCCACGGCTGTTTTGAGCCACGACACGTCGATCTTGACCGAGTCCATGTCCTTCACCACTGCCGCGATCTCGGCCACGCGCGTCTTCGTCAGATCTCTCAGCGCCGTCGATTTCAGCTCCATCACTGCCGCGGCTAGGGACTCCAGGTAGAACGACCTTGTTGCTGTGGACTGCAGCTTCGACGAGGCGGCGATGTCTCCGTGTTTGTCAAGGATCGCCTGGAGCGTGGCGGAGACACTCTGCCGCACCTTGTAATTGGCGACGGGGACGCAAGCCTCCGTGATCGCCAACTGTGTCTCTTCCTTGCCTGCATCCTCGTAGCAGTCGTCAAGCCCGCGCATTTTGGTGATCTCCTGCATCGTGAAGCTCTCTGACTCGTCCGGAAGCTCGGGGGGCTCGAACTGCCTGTCTTGCTCGTAGGTTTCGGCCGCGGTGATCTGGTACTTGTAGTGAACCGGCTGCACAACGGAAATAAATCATTGTTAGGCTTTTAAGCATTACTTTGGCATATGTTAAACAATCAACAGATGTGCAAGAGAGTAAAAACGCACCGTGCTGCTCCCTGAGACGCCCCTGGAGAGATGTCCGGTTGCAATCTCTGGAAAGAGGTAGGTGGTGGAATGGTTGTCTTCTTCGTCGCTGGATGAGTAAAATGGTGGTGGTGGAGACCGGCCTGTGGCTCCATGAACAGGGCTCATGCCAGGGCTGCTACGCGGTGTGATATCTGCATCTGCCTCGTACATCCCCTCGAATTGATCTTTCCCGTTGTTGTATCTCTCAGGCTGAAACTAATTACGAAGAGCAAAATCAGTGAATATATGGGTTGAATTAACAAAGGCGTCGCAAAAATTTGGTTTACTCACCATTGTCCTTGTGTGGGGCGGGCTTCGGGATGGATGAAATGGGCTCGAAGGAGCGCTCCTCCTCGAAGTTAAATGGCCCTCTGCCTCATACCTCTCCCTACTGTAGTCTCTCCCTCGATCATGCTGCAAATACAAAGAGTAGATCTGAATTTTGGTTCTGAATATATATGACAAGAATGTAATAAAACACACAAGATTCAGGGTCAGTACCGTGTTGTAGGGAGCTGGAGAACGGCTTCTGGAGGGGTGAAAGGGGCTCACATTGGCCTCGGCCTCATACATTCTCTCGTGTAGCTCTCTGCTAAAGTCGGAAGACCTCCTACGGCGATCAGGCTGCAATCACATCCAAAAACAAACGTTTTTGTTCAAATTGTTTCTCATCTACGGGAGAATCATCAAGAAGCAGAAATGAGTGAGTACCGTGCGGGTTCTGGTAGATCGAAAGGGGCTCAGAGAAGCGTTGCTCCTTGGTGTCACGTCCGCATCAGGGTCATAAGAAACGGCCTCTGTTCTTTCCTTGCCATTCTCTCTACGACGCTCGGGCTGAAGTAAAGAAGAACTAAAGATCAAAACAATGAAATGTGGAAGAAAACTGTAATCACAAACAAGAGTAGAGATTAGTAAAGTACCGTGCTATATCTGTAGACAGGAGGTCGATGGTGGGAATTAGGGACGCGTTCAGAGGCATGTTGCTGTTGTTGTTGTTTCCAGTGAGTGGTATGGTGATCGGAGACTGGAAACGCATACTCTGATTCAGATCTTTTTATGCCGAAAAAAGACACCGGCGGAGATGATCGACCCTCGGTGGGATGAGGAGGGCTCGAAGGATTGCTCTTGCTAGCGCTTTTGTGACTGAACAATCCTGGAGACAGACAGATACCACTTCAGTCTTGCTTGCCAAAATCTCAGAAATTCGAACAACGAAAAAATACAGAAGCAAAACTCAAAAACTAACCTGCTCTTCTGCCATACTTCTTCTCCCTGTTTGAATTGAAGAAATCCATCCCCAGATTGCTATGTAAGACAGCCTCCGTATAAACTGGAAAATTCGTCTTTTTTTTGTTTATGATCAGCCACTGGAGATCTACCAGACAAGACAGAGAGTCTAACTACTCTACTCTTATTAGTATAGAGATGGAAGAAATGGCGTGGTGTGGTCTTTGGTATTTATTATTTGATAATAACTTGAACATGACAATCCAACTCACACTGACTTGGTCAATTCCGGCAACCTTTCCATTTATCTCTTTTGAAAAATAAAAAAAAATATACTAGCGCTCACGCTATACATGGTTTATGCATGTATGTATTTGGTTTGCTATATTATAATTTGTGGTTTGGTTTGATATACAATTTCATTATAATTTATGGTTCGCCTTTGACAAAGTTATATGTGATTGTTTGTTGTTTATCTAAAGTGAGTTCATATTAAATTGCATATAAATTATAGATATGATTGCTAATATGTCATGAGAGGGTTTTATTTTTTTGAAAAATAACCTATTCCTCTCTATATTTGTCAATGGTGATATGATTTTTTTACGTCAAATGGTGAAATATTTGTTATCTACTTTTAGCTGATTTAGTGCAGTTCACGTTTAACAATATATCACAAATCACTCAAAATCAAGTGAACTAATAAAAAAAACTATATTTTAGGTCTATGTTACACTTCATTGGTATATACAAATATATTTAAGGCAGTATAAAATGATCAAATGTAACAGAAAAAAAAAAGAAAATAGGTGTCTACAGAAAATTTTTTCAAAATTCATGGGTACGAATTTAATATATTCTCTGAATCGATTGTTTTTTAAAAAGAATACAATTGAACTATACGTTTTAAATGTGGGGGTAAGTGAAACAATATTATAATAATGTATGTAGTATGTACTGTGTATGGCCTTTTGTGTATTTAAAATGGAGTAATTATTTTTGTACAAACAGGAAAAGTCTGATAGAGTTTTTGTGTTCTTTATTAACAAAACTTCATCGTTATGTTTGATGTGTTTTTTAACATGAAATCTATATTATTTTAATATATGATTCTGACGACAAAACCTATTTTTGTAATAAAATAAAACAGAGACGACCAAAAACGTCACGAGGAGTCAATAATTCCGCTACCGTTACCAACCTAATATTTAAAATTATGAGCAGCAAAAAGGACAAGAGAGATGAGCTTTTATAACCATGATAATACTAACGGGCTTGAAAATGGGCCAAAAAAGGGTCAGAAGAGATTTGAGAAAATGGCCCAGAAGAGGAGGGTTTGAAAGATAAACCCTAAAATTGAAGAGAAGGAGGTTTAGTGTGACCTGGGTGGGTGATCTGAATCGATGGCGAGTCGGCTCAAGGAGATTGTGAAGAAGTACGGGAAAGTAGCGCTGGGGGTCCATTTCTCGGTGTCGGGGGTGTCGATCAGTGGATTCTACATCGCCATCAAGAACAACGTCGATGTGGAGTCG
Organism: Sisymbrium irio; assembly: GCA_000411075.1. Classification (NCBI taxonomy): domain Eukaryota; kingdom Viridiplantae; phylum Streptophyta; class Magnoliopsida; order Brassicales; family Brassicaceae; genus Sisymbrium; species Sisymbrium irio. Next base: position 48,662 of record KE154722.1, on the reverse strand, counting down.
CTCCTGGACAAGTACCAAATCCCATGGTTCTCCTCCTCCAAGGAGAACCCTAACCATACCCTCGATCTGAATCCGGACGAGCAAGTGTT
>KE154722.1:21805-34751 GCA_000411075.1 Sisymbrium irio | reverse complement strand
AAAATAATTTATATGATGTAAAATAAATAAATAGAAATAGTTGATTCGTTGATAATATGAAAACTTGATGATATAAATATAATATTATATATATAACTTTTTATTATTATGAATGTAAAATAATTCAGTAAATAATTTTTTTTTAAAAGAAAATTATAAAATCTCTACACGTGGGTGAAAAATTTAGTTTGGTCAAAACAAAATATTAAGGTATTTTAACAGTTTTGCCCTAGAAAAATATCTACAAAATATTGGATTTATATTCCTCATTTTCGCTTTAAATTTATTAATTATTTAATGTAAAGTGTGAAAACAGTGGTTTATTATCTGTTTTTCCATTACACTAATTTTATTCTTTTAAAAAATTGGGAGGGAAGGGGGAAGCCGGGAAAGGGGAGAGGCGGAGGAGCTTGTGGTATACTGAAATGGCGAACGACAATAATCTGTCGAGCTTGGTTCACGAACTCCGTGAACGGGTCGCCGCATCCTCATCCACTCCGGCGAACAACCTTGGGCACGGTTCCGGAGCGGACGATGCTCTAGAGATTCGATTTCGGGCTGTCATCCCTAATCTGTTGAACACATACGTCGTTCCTTCTCTGGGTACCAATCTCTTTCTCTTCTGATGATTTCGATTGTGGATGGAATTCCAATTTTTCTCGAAACGCAGGCAACAGGAGGGAGGTTACAGCTGTTCTGAAGCTTGTTGGCCACACAGCAAGGAATCTCCCGGGAGTTTTCTATCACGGAAATCCTGCTGCTCTTTTCCCTGTCATTGCTCATATTCTGCCCTTCTTTGCTGAACCAGATTTTGTGTAAGTTGTAGAACGACTCATTTTCCCCAAGAGACCGAGTTTCGCTGCTTTAACGCTTTCTCTTGTTAACCAATTGCAGTCCTGGGCATGGAGTTATTCTTGACACTCTTGGATCTCTCTTAACGTTGTTGCGTGCCAACTCAAGGAAGGCGTATCGGATCTTCTTCCAGGACGCTTTGCAGGCCATTGAAGGTGGGATTCAAGATTTACAACTCATACGCACTTTCATGGACCACAAGTATCTTCTTTTTTTTTTTATATACATAAATTCGCCAGGCCAACTTCAAGGCGGTTGTGATGTTGTTCCACAAGTGTAAATAGTCTTAGAAGAACCAACTTTCTCATTGGAGATAGTTGCTTGCAAAACTGACTGTAAAATTGTTAATAATACGTCCTTCCCTACTTACACTCGACTAACATGCCTTTTCTATGTCTCCAGATATGCAACCTATTGCCTCACTTCGTTCCGCTGAATCTGAACTCCCTGAATCTCACATTCCATTCAGGTGTTTCTCTATGTCATTCTCTGGAATTTGGGGTGATTCTTGTCATCTGCCAGATACTAATAAGCCCCGAGATGGGGATGGTCTTGTGCTGAGCTTATTGGGACCCAAACGATGGCAACCTTTTGCTACTTGCATCATTAAACTCATCTGTAAATGCCTGACGGAGGGGACTCTCTATGTTGAGGGTCTCATCCATACATCATTTGTTAAGGCTGCTTGTTCTTTAGTATGCTGTGGTGGTGCCGATGTGCAGATGGTGAGTTGCTATTTTCTCATAAGCTTGGTCATTTGGTTTATCTCATCTGCTGCTAGCGTAACTGGTGAGGATGTGATGATTTTTGGGGACACTAATCTGATTTTATATTGAAGGCATGCTTTGAATTTGCTTCTCTTGTCGGATCTATCCTTAGTTTCAACATACTCCCGCATGTGAGTTTGATACAGTCAATTATCCTCCTTTTAAGGGCAGATGAAGAAGGAATTCCTGTGTACAGGTGTGTTCCCCAACATGCCAAAGCACAGCTCTTTTGTTTAACTCTGACATGATTGAGAATTAATTATATGAGTTGGATCTTTCTCTCTTTACCTTCCTCGCATTTTTGTGTAAGTAGTATCTGTAAGCTACTCCTTTTACCACTGGTTAAGTGAATCTTTTCCTATGAAGTTTCGGATTAATGACCTACTTACCTTCACTTTGAACTTTCAAATTCTGGGGTTGTGTACAGGAATGCGGTTTATGATTCTACCATTGGACGTTGCCTTACAACAGTATATTCCAGTTGTTCTGATGTCACTGTCAAACTCACTGCAGAAAGTTTAGTGTTGGTATTCCCTCATGCACTACGGAGAACAGAGAGTGAGGAGCTTAAGGTATATTTGAATCTGTTTCTTCCCATGCACATGTTTTTCACTCCGATGAATTTCTGATCAATTCTTTTTATTTTCTTTTCGCTGCTGCACTTTAACAACTTTTTGGGAATTCATGCTGAGTATTTATGTATGTAGGCTTCCCTGTGCAGTGCATATGTGCGGATTGTGAAATCTTGTCCTCCTTGTATTTGGAAGCTACATTGCCTTCTAGAGTTGCTTCATCTTTCAGAACCTTGTTTTCAATTGCTCGAATGTTTTAAAGCAGTTCTTGTTGTTCTTGGACCTGATTTTGTTCGAGGTGAGAAAACCAAATGTGGTAGTGCTGGACAAAAAAGGCATATGAAGGATGGAAGTATTCACGAAAGGAAGCGCCAGAAAGTTGATGTTCATACTCAACAAGGGGTTTACTTTGCTCCTGAAGTTACCGATGAGACTGATGGAAATGATGCTGCTACTCTGTATAGGATGGTTATTTCAACTGTAGAATCTTTAAAGCCTCCACCTGCTGGACCTAGTCTGTTACGGCCTGAAATATCAATAATGGCACTTAGCATGCTCACCAATGCATTTTGTTTATGTCCCTGGACTGGAATGACTTATCGCTTGTTTCACCAGATGTATGCCTGGATACCCTGGATAGCTGAGCAGGTAACCAGAAAATCCCCAGCCCCTTTTCTATATTAAAGTTTCCATTTCAGTTTTTTGTTTTAAAAAGAGATTCGTTTATAGGTTGAGAACAAAAATCCTATCATCTTCGATATTTCCTCTTACTTGGAAGGAATTCACAACGCGCTACTCGTACCTGGTAACTTTCCTTGTCCATAAAGTCTGACATTTCCTTTGCTATACAAGTTTTGGATCCAGCATCTCTTAATGATTCCCCATTCCTCAGATTTGGATTTACGACATGAATATACAAGTAAAGGGAATGATTTGGATGCCATACAAGTCTTGCTGAAGTTTCCTTGGACGCACTTTCTGCTGTTTAAGAAGCCTAGTTCTCTATTAAAGTCTAAGTGCCTATCTGTGGGAATATGGACAAAGCTTGGATATCGTGACGGGAGTGGTTTTGATATATTCAATATGGCTCTTTCGGATGATTTTGAACAAGTGCGAGCTGTTGCTGTTATCTCTATGCCACTTAAAGTTCTTTTCACTAATCTTGATGCCCTTCCTCATATATTCCGAGGGCTGGAGTAAGTTGATGAGAAGAGAATGACATAATAATCTAAGTTCATATTGCTGTTCTTGCTCAGGATTCCTTTTTAAAGACATTGCTTAACTGTTTCTTTTGTTTTACATTCGTAGGCATTTGTTGAAAGAAGAGCATTTGATGGTTAAGAAAACCATTCCCCAGTCTCTTGGCTTCTTATCGTGCCTTTATGGATCAAGTACTACTGGCTCAGAAAAAACTGCATGCCATTTATTCCTACATGAAGATATAAAGAATGATGAGACTCTGAACTGTCTACTTCAAGGGTTCCAGTGTTCAAAGTGTGATAAACTTATCAAAAGCCAAGATGATAAGCATTTCAGAATCATAGAGACTCCTGAGATGGGGAATTTGGATATGGATCATCATCGTGATTACTCTAACCTTCAATCCTTATATTTTAACCTTCTCTATGATGAGTCTTCTGAAGAGACTCAACTAGCCTGTGTAGAAGTAATACGAAGAATTCTTGGTCACACAGCTCCATATATTCTGGTCAGAACAAGGTCTCAATGGATAAGATGCCTTAAATATTTGTTACTTCATGTAAATACAGATTTCAGGGAAGCATTCTGTGCCCAGATTGGTATCTTTGTACAGCGTCCTATTGTGAGCTGTTTGTTTCTTGATGAGGATGCTATGGGAAAGAGTTGCGAAAGGATTTTTTTTGATTTGATCGAGCATTCTCTAGCAGCAGCTACGGATCTGCTTATCATCCAGACCCTCTTGGAAACGACAGCTGAAGTTATGGTAGCTGTTGATATTACCAGTGAGCTTTTCTTGTTTTCTCTTTTCCTGCTGATTGATCATCTTGATCATCCAAACTTGATCGTCCGAATCAATGTGTCAAGGTTAATAAACCGATCATGCTACATACATGTGAAAGGGGGATTTGCGATGCTACTTTCGAGAGCTGCTCATATTCAAAATGAGTTGTTTGATAATCTATCTGTCAGGCTGATCAGCCGTCCAAATGTGGTAAGAGAATTTGCAGAGGCTGTTTTGGGTGTTGAAACTGAAGAACTTGTGAAGAAAATGGTCCCTGTTGTCCTTCCTAAGCTCTTGGTATACTGGCAGGAAAATGCTCAAGCAGTCAATACCTTGAACGAACTGGCCAAGTTATTAGACACAGATGTGGTACCTCTAATAGTAAATTGGCTACCCAGGGTTCTTGCGTTTGCTCTTAATCAAAAAGAAGAGAAGAATCTCCTCTCAGTTTTGCAGTTGTATCACTCACAGATTGGTTCTGACAATAAAGAAATTTTTTCTGCTGCATTACCTGCACTCTTAGATGAGCTCGTGTGCTTTGTGGACATTGCTGATACACCCGAGACAGATAGACGGTATGTACTCGTGTAGCTTCGGACCTTTTGAGTAGAAATCGGTAGTTGGAAATAGCATGAAATTTCTTAATTATTTCTTTTGTTAGAATTCTTCGGTTCACTTGTATTTATTGGGGAAACGTGCCACCTTTTTGCTTCAAAAAGTAGAACTTCGTAAAGGAAAGGAGTCCATGTTCTTTGGAGCTATCTCTGCATGTTTACTGTTCTATCTTCCGCTCATTTACATGTTAACCGAACTAGCTAGAGGTTGGTTGTTATTTTAAAAGCCGTGAGAGGAAAATGCAATCATCATTTTAAGCAAATAACTGAACGTTCTGGTGTTTGTTTGTTTTTCAATGAAATGCTGTTTAATTTCAAATTTTTGCTTATGCAGGCTACAGAGACTGCCTGAGGCAATAAAGAAGATCTCAAAAGTTTTAACAGACGCAGAAGATCTTCCAGGATTTTTACAAAACCATTTTGTTGGACTCCTTAACAGCATTGATAGAAAAATGCTTCACGCAGATGATATTTTTCTTCAAAAACAAGCATTGAAGCGCATTAAGCTGCTCATTGAGATGATGGGCCACTATCTCAGCACATATGTGCCGAAGCTTATGGTTCTCCTTATGCATGCCATTGACAAAGATGCACTTCAGAGCGAGGGTCTCTTAGTCTTGCATTTTTTCACAAAGAAGTTGGCTGCCGTATCGCCATCTAGCATAAAACATGTGATTTCTCAGGTTTTTGCGGCACTTATACCCTTCTTAGAGAGAGAGAAGGAAGGTCCCCACGTATATCTAGACGAAGTGGTGAAAATTCTTGAAGAACTTGTTTTGAAGAATAGAGATATACTAAAGCAGCACATCTGTGAGTTCCCCCTCTTACCTAGCATACCGTCTTTAACAGAATTGAACAATGCTATTCAAGAAGCACGTGGATCAATGAGCTTGAAGGATCAGTTACGGGATATTGTAAATGGTATGAAACATGAGAACCTGAATGTTAGATACATGGTGGCATGTGAGCTAAGCAAATTGCTGTATCATAGAACTGAAGATGTTGCTGCACTGATTGCCGGTGAACTGATCTCGGACATGGAGATCTTGAGCTCGTTGATCACATCTTTACTACAGGGATGCGCAGAAGAATCACGAACTACGGTGGGTCAAAGGTTGAAGTTAGTCTGTGCAGATTGTCTTGGAGCAATAGGTGCTATTGACCCCGCCAAAGTGAGAGTTGCTTCATGCAACCGTTTTAAAATCCAATGCTCAGATGATGATCTTATCTTTGAGCTCATTCACAAACATTTGGCAAGAGCTTTTAGAGCTGCACAGGATACAATCATACAAGACTCGGCTGCTCTTGCCATACAGGAATTACTAAAGATTGCTGGTTGTGAGTCATCATTAGTTGGGAAATTTGTTGTATCTACGCCACAGGAAGGTGTGCGAATCAATGTATCTGATTCTAGAAGATCTGGAGGTAGCAATGAAGTGAATGAAAGGGGACAAAAACTATGGGACCGGTTCTCAAACTATGTTAAAGAACTAATAGCTCCCTGCTTGACGTCAAGGTTTCAGCTTCCTAATGTGTCTTACCCTGGATCAGCTGGACCAATTTATCGGCCTTCTATGTCATTCAGAAGGTGGCTATCCTACTGGATAAAGAAGTTGACAGCACATGCAACTGGATCCCGTGTAAGCATATTTGCTGCTTGCCGAGGCATAGTGCGTCACGATATGCAGACAGCTACTTATCTTTTACCATATTTAGTTCTGGATGTTGTTTGCCATGGGACTGAGGCAGCACGGCTTAGCATCTCGGAAGAGATCCTTTCTGTTCTTGATGCTGCTGCATCAGAAAATAGTGGGGTAACAGTAAATAGCTTTGATGTTGGTCAGAGTGAAGTTTGTGTTCAAGCGGTTTTCACGCTTCTTGATAATCTAGGGCAATGGGTTGACGATGTGAAGCAAGGTGTAGCACTTACATTGTCTCTGCAGTCATCAGCCGGTAGGCAAGTAGCACCAAAATCAAAAGACCAGGTTTCAACTTCAACAACAGAACAGGATCAACTTCTTGTACAGTGTAAATATGTGTTGGAGCTTTTGCTTGCTATTCCCAAGGTGACGCTTGCTAGGGCATCATTCAGGTGTCAAGCCTATGCTAGGTCATTGATGTACCTCGAATCGCATGTACGTGAAAAGTCAGGCTCCTTAAATCCCGCAGCTGAGAAGACAGGCATCTTTGAAAATGCTGATGTTTCTTCTCTGATGGGAATATACAGCTGCCTTGACGAGCCTGATGGTCTTTCGGGCTTTGCAAGTTTAAGCAAATCATTAAGTCTACAAGACCAGCTGTTGATAGATAAGAAATCTGGTAACTGGGCAGAAGTTTTTACTGCATGCGAACAAGCCCTTCAGATGGAACCAACATCAGTTCAAAGACACTCAGATGTTCTTAATTGTTTACTTAACATGTGCCACCATCAGACAATGGTCACTCATGTTGACGGACTAATTTCCAGAGTACCTGAGTACAAGAAAACGTGGTGCACACAAGGTGTCCAAGCTGCATGGAGACTTGGAAAGTGGGACCTGATGGATGAGTATCTTGGTGGAGCTGATGAAGAAGGTCCTCTCTTCAGTAGCTCAGACAGTAATGCCTCTTTTGACAGAGATGTCGCAAAGATTCTCCAAGCAATGATGAAGAAGGATCTATACTCTGTAGCTGAGAGAATAGCAATTTCCAAACAAGCTCTCATTGCTCCTCTGGCTGCTGCAGGCATGGACTCCTATGCACGAGCTTATCCTTTTGTTGTCAAACTTCACTTGCTTAGAGAGCTAGAGGATTTCCAGGCGCTTCTCAATGGGGATTCATATTTGGAGAAATCATTTCGTACAAGTGATCCGGTGTTTTCAAAAGTAGTAGATAACTGGGAGAATCGGCTCAGGTTTACTCAATCATTATTGTGGACAAGGGAACCTCTCTTAGCTTTCCGAACGCTTGTCTTCGGTGCCTCTGGGCTTGGTGCTCATGTTGGGAACTGTTGGCTTCAATATGCAAAGCTTTGCCGTCTGGCTGGACACTATGAAACAGCTCACAGGGCAATCTTGGAAGCTCAGGCTTCTGGTGCACCTAATGTTCACATGGAAAAGGCAAAACTTCTTTGGATCACTAGGCGTTCGGACAGTGCCATTATAGAGCTACAACAGTCTCTCCTGAATATGCCTGAGGGAGTTGTTGACTCCACCGTAATTTCTTCTATCAATAGCTTATTGATGGCTCCCCTAAACCCAGAGCCAACTGTTCATAACATACAATCTTTTAGTGACAAAAAAGATGTCGCGAAGACTCTTCTTTTGTATACCAAATGGATCCATTACAGTGGGCAAAAACAAAAGAAAGATGTTTTAAATCTTTACACCCAAGTCAAGGACTTGCAGCCCTCGGAGAAGGGATATTTCCACTTGGCAAAGTATTATGATGAACTATATGTTGATGCAAGAAAGTGTCAACAAGAGAGCTCGGTATTGAGCTCTGCAGGCAGCAAAAAAGGTTCACTCTCGTCGAACTCGAGCAGTGAGAAAGCAGGGTGGGATTACCTATTTAAGGGAATGTACTTTTATGCTAAGGGGCTCCACAGTGGACACAAGCATCTCTTTCAAGCACTTCCGAGGTTATTAACACTATGGTTTGACTTTGGTACTGTGTATCAAATGAGTGGTTCAGCAGGAAATAAGGAATTGAAAAGTACTCATATGAAGGTGGTGATTATGAACTCTTTCTTTTTCTTATAGCTCTTTAGTATTTAATACTTCTTTTATTTCATCTTACATTTATATTCTATTCTTTTGACAGATAATGAGTTTAATGAGGGGTTGCTTAAAGGATCTGCCAACCTATCAATGGTTAACTGTTTTGCCTCAGTTGGTATCTAGAATCTGTCACCAGAACGGGGAAACAGTACAAATGGTTAAAAATATAATCACTTCTGTTCTACATCAATTTCCTCAGCAAGGGCTCTGGATAATGGCTGCTGTTTCAAAATCTACTGTTCCTGCTAGGAGGGAAGCAGCTGCAGAAATAATACAAGGTGCACGCAAAGGTTTTAGTCAAAGTGAGAGAGGCCACAATCTGTTCGTTCAGTTTGCTAGTTTGACTGATCATTTGATTAAACTGTGCTTCCATGGGGGACAGCCAAGATCCAAGGTTATCAATATAGCGACTGAATTCAGTGCCTTGAAAAGAATGATGCCGCTGGATATTATAATGCCAACTCAACACTCTCTTACCATTACCCTACCAGCATTCGACATGAACAATGATGAACGTCGCTCTGCCAGTGTCTTTTCTGGTTCAGATCTACCAACTATTTCTGGTATAGCTGATGAAGCCGAGATACTTTCATCCCTTCAGCGCCCAAAGAAGGTATGCTGTTCTGTTTTTCACGGATTAAAGAATGTCAACCTAATTTCATATGATTCTCTGCTTATGCTTCCTAATATGCTTTATACCATAATATAAATGCATTTTATCTTGGAAAATCAATCCTGCAATACGCCTTACCAATGGATTATTATTTTTCATATCCAGATCATTGTGCTAGGAAATGATGGTATTGAGCATCCATTCCTCTGCAAGCCCAAGGATGATCTCAGGAAAGATGCTCGGATGATGGAATTTACCGCGATGATAAACCGCTTACTGTCCAAATATCCCGAAAGCAGGCGAAGGAAGCTATATATCCGCACATTTGCAGTAGTTCCGCTGACTGAGGACTGTGGTATGGTGGAGTGGGTTCCACATACGCGTGGACTCCGCCATATTCTACAAGATATATACATTTCTTGTGGGAGGTTTGATCGGCAGAAAACGAATCCTCAAATTAAAAGAATATATGATCAGTGTGCTGTTAAAAAGGAGTATGAGATGCTGAAGACCAAGATCCTCCCTATGTTCCCTCCACTTTTCCATAAATGGTTCTTGACTACATTTTCCGAACCAGCTGCTTGGTTTAGGTCACGGGTAGCTTATGCTCACACCACAGCAGTTTGGTCCATGGTTGGACACATTGTTGGACTTGGTGACCGTCACGGCGAAAATATACTCTTTGATTCTACTTCAGGTGACTGTGTTCATGTAGACTTTAGTTGCTTATTTGACAAAGGTTTGCAACTGGAGAAGCCTGAGTTGGTGCCATTCAGATTGACCCAGGCAAGTGTTTGTTCTGTTAGTATTTTTTTCCCCCTCTTTTATAATAATGACCTTGTTAATGTTGGTTTACCAAATCACAGAACATGATCGATGGTTTGGGCATCACTGGATATGAGGGCATCTTTATGAGGGTATGTGAAATCACTCTCACAGTGTTGAGGACACATAGGGAGACATTGATGAGCATCCTGGAGACCTTCATCCACGATCCTCTTGTGGAGTGGACAAAATCACACAAATCAAGCGGGGTAGAAGTTCAGAATCCACATGCTCAGGTTTGCACAATCATTTAATGTTTCTCTTACATGTCAGTAAATGCTATTCATACATCTTTTGTTTCCAATTGCAAGAGATAATCACATGATTTGGCAATTACAGCGGGCCATAAGCAGCATTGAAGCCCGGCTGCGGGGGGTGGTTGTTGGTGTTCCCCTACCGGTAGAAGGTCAGGCTCGCCGGTTGATTGCCGATGCAGTCTCGCTTGAGAATCTTGGGAAGATGTACATTTGGTGGATGCCGTGGTTCTGATGGAAGTCTATCAAATATCCCAACAGTTGTTGGTTGCACGTTCCACCAGTTTGCATAGTGCCACTTATTTTAACACAGTAAGTTGATATGGAGATGGAAATTCCTATGCAATTGGGAGAATGGGAATGTGAAACTCTTTAACTCAATTCACACCTATATTGGAAGGGAAATTTTGTGCCTCTTAATCACAGCATAAGATAATAGATTTCACTTGATTGTACAAATATGTAAATTTGAATGTTAATTGTCTATCTAAATTGCAGTGACTGTAGGAAAGCAGTGTATATATGATCCCTAAGCATTTGAGCGTAACTCCATATATGAACGCAAAGTTAACGTATATTTAAACAAATAAAGAAGTAAAACTGAAATATTAATCCCATTAGCGACTTAGCGGAATTTGTTCCTTAATCGTTGTTATGAATTCTTAGTCAACTTTATTCAGGAAAAATCGCATAAAAAAACATAGAATGTCTGGCATTCTGATGCAATTCTTAAAAATAACAAATACATACATTCAGTGTTTGAATCATATCTTCTTTAACTTTTAGGCTTCTATCCATGAAACCACTTGAAAAGTGTTCTTAGCTTAATTATGAAGTTTTTCGAAGAAAAATCATATCAAAAGGAATTCATATGAAAGAGTTATGCTATTTATAAATCACGTGATCTCCAGCCTACGCTAATTCAGATATATGCGCAATCAAAAAATTGTGAAATTTTTTGATATTCCCAACTCAATATCCTAAAATAATATAACACACTAGACGAGAATGAGTATTTGAGAATTACATATTTGAGGAATTAGGTCAAAAGAAAAAAAGATGATCTAGTAGAGAAAAATGATATTACTACAACAATTCGAAATGAGATAAGAAAATTTTTTATTTATTGATTCGAATTTTAATTTTCGATTTAAGATTTTTTATCCTGATTCGGTTAAGTTTCGTCGATTTGGGTTACTTTATCTAAGTTCTTTTTTTAACTTTTTCTTTTTTACCCATTAAGAAGAATAAATTGAAACTTAAGATCCACTTTGGTGGAAGACGAGTTTGATGATCCTCCACTTCACATGAGAATTAAAAAAAAAAGTTTTTAATAATAATAATCTCTTTGACACAACCAATTTTGAGAATAAACTCACATCCACTTTGATTTTTTTTAATGAATTCAAATACGAACATATCAAAATATATTAAAGCATATTTTTTACTTCGCTAGGATTTATAATTTAGTTATCTGAACACAATTTGTACAGACATTAACTATATCTAGCAGTGCATATAAAAATGTCAAATTCATGGTTTAATATGACAAGTTTTGCAGTTCCACGGTTAAAAGTATAAGTTAAAAAGTTTCGAGTTTTAAGGTGTAAGTGCTATTTTAATGGTCTTTTATGCAATTAATCCATTTTATCTGTTAATTTAGAAGTTATAACCTTTTACTGATTGCTTTTTGTTTATATAAACTAACACGTAGCCATTTTCGCATCCCAAAATACATTATTTTATCAATTTTTTCTTGCTTCCTTTGACATCCAGTTACCAAAAATCCTTAGATCTCAGACATGTCCACCTCGCTATTAGATGTCAGACATATCCACCTTGCTATTGGATCTCAGACATATCCACCTTGCTATTGGTTTTCTTAGACGTCCATTCAAACCATCTTCTTTTTATTTTATGTCCATAGACACTTACTAGCAATATAAGGATGTTACAAAAATTGTTTTCCCTTCTATGCATTTATTTGTATGTGATCTTTTAAGACTCAAGCGCAAATTCTAATTGCTTATGATGGTAAGGCAATTCTCATCCAGATTTTCCTTGATTGTTGAAAAAAAGACAAAAATAAAGAGAGATATGACTTAAAAAGACTTGATTTTATATTAGAAAAATTAGTACAAGTTGAGACAATAGTTTTTGAGATAGGAATGGTTAAAGTAAAGAGTAAAGTTAGGAATCGATTGATTGAAAGGTAGAGAGATCTGAACCAACCCTTGTTCCTTTTATCGCTTTGCTCTGTTTTTTTCCCTTTTTGTGGTGAAAGTAGATTTATGATTAGATTATAAAGATTAATGTGTTGTTAGTACGTTCCTGGTATGACTCTCATTTGTTTCCCGTTGGCGGTTGATAAAGTTTCATTTCATGTCATCCTTAATGCCATTGAAGAGCTAAGACCAGATAAAACTGTGAACAGTTTCAAGTTTCAAGACAAGAAGAGTTATGCTCAAATGAGCTTTATTAAGAGATGTTAAGCTAAGATGAAGAGAAAGAAAACATAAGTAGCTCAATGAGCTTTATTCAAGTGCAAAAATGAAAAGATAAAATGAAAGATTTAAGTTTGTCACCAAGAGACTAAAATACTTTGATTAATCTCATAAACAAGGTTTGGTAAAGGCTGCATTTTCAGCAGCCAAAGGTTTCATCACTTCATCTCATAAGAAACTTATTTATACTACTAACTCACTTGTAA
>KE154717.1:195608-207342 GCA_000411075.1 Sisymbrium irio | reverse complement strand
TATTAGTTCAGAGCAAAATATCCGAAACCGAATATTCGACCCAAACCTGCACCGAAAAATTTGGTTTGGTTTGGGTATAAATTTTCGTCAAAATCTGAATGAATATTCAAATGTCCAGTCCTAAAAAATATATTTAGTGTATGAATAAATAGTAAAATAGAAATTTTAATTGATTTAGTGTAAAGAAATTTCAAATAACATTTTTGTGAAATAGAATATAAACTACCGGGTAAATTTTGAAAATGCAAAAAAAGTTGTGGTGCTGGACAGTTAAAAGTTAAAACGCATCGAATGCTAATGAGTCGCCGACAAGCTCATTATGTGTGTGGTGTGTGTGATGTGTGTGTGTGAGCGTGGGATGGGGATCTCATTTAAACTTAAAAGAGAAAAAATAGTAGTAAGTAACTAGAAACAGATTCTCTATGATTGTCAATTGTAGAGATTGTCAATTGTATAATAGCAATTGTGACTTTTAAACTTTGGTCAACTGGTAAAATATTCATTTGTCCTTTTGTTTATGAAATATAAAGTTAACTGGCGGTTACATTACTTTACATATACTTTACATATACTTTTTACGTATGATGCTAATCTTCGATGGAGTTATCAATAAGACGGTGCCTAGATTTTACAAAGCAGAAGAGATGTACGAAGAGGCTTTGTGCTAACGGCCGGTCCGACTAATTAACTTATATAAAGAAGATCTATGAATTATTCAATGCTTAACTCGGAACTTATGATTCAAATGCTATCGAGCTAACCTACTCACTTTGACTCTCATGTACGTACGGTCTTACTTACCCAAGAACTTTCACTACATCTAGTAAGTTGTTGTTAGCCTGGGCACAATTTCTGCAAGCAATAAATTTGTTTTCTTTAATAACTTAAATGTCAATTAACATTTTATCACCCAGAACCAAAAAAAGGAAAACATTTAAAACATCATAGAAAGAAAACGCAAAAGATAACCACTGACTTTCAAGATCCAAGATAAAAGGGTCAAATGCATTAAAAAAACTCACCATCATCGCTCAAATTAAAAGACTCGAATATTCTGTGAAAATGCCATGAATTAAGAAGAATACGTGTAAGAGAAACAAAACTTATTTGTGGCGAAGAGAAGTTACAAAAACGGGGAACGTACGTAATGATGGCGCCATGAAAATATAAGGTGATTTGGATGTCAATTTATTTTCTCATTGGCTTACGTTATGAATATACTCAAGCTAGTTTAATCTGACAGAGATTTGGGCAGAGTTGGATATTCGCATGCACTATGAAATTAGGAATCTAATACAAAATACTAAAAACTAAACATTAGACTTTAGTAGGACATAAAATCCAAATATCCTTGTTGTAAAACACATGATCAAAACAAATATTTAGCCTGTGAGTCATCATGAAATGTCAAATTTTGTGATGATCAAAATCAGAACACAATTACTTTTAAACTAAGTATTGACGATTTAGTGGTAAGTGCACGTAGCTAGGTTGATTCTTTTCTATTCCAAATTCAAACATTCGTGAATATAAAATATTATTCTTTAAATTGAAATTTACAAAGACTGATTTAAAGTGTCAGGAGAGGTTATGGACAGAATATACAGAACTCTTATGATCATTAGAAGAAACAGAAACTGAGGACAATCATATACAGCCCAAGAAGTAAAACGAATCTAAAACAAATAACGAAAAAAAGAGACAAGGAAGAACAAAATTAACTTATAGATAATAAAAGGGTAACGAAGAAAGAGTTGACTAGAGCAGGATGGACTATGGACGGTGTGCATGAGAAAACTTGAAGTTGAAGATGAATTGACTTAAATTAAGCCTTGACGAGTTCATTTTAATACATGATCCGTGTAAAGTGGACGTCTAACATGCAATGTACGTAAATTACCCTTTTCATATAAATTTAAGCTTATACGTACGTAAGTTCTCTTATGACAGTACTATAAAATATAGCCTGGAACATGAAAGATTGACTAACATGGGTGATATTTAGTTATGTTGTTTCATGTGTCATCATCAACCCAAAAGGGGAACACTTACTTTTTTGTTTGTTTCAAATATAACAAGTATAAAAGAGCAATTGAAAAGGAGGGAAAAGACCGATCGATAGGTGCTGATGCAATATGTAATTTTTTTTTTCTTAAGGATCTTCGATCCATACGTCTAAAAGAAAAAAAAAAACTAAAAAGAAAAAGTTATAAATGGCATCGGAATACTTAAAAATCGAAAGAGATCAGATACATATATGTAGTAGTGTTATCGTTTCGTGATTTGATAAATTCAAAAGGTACATTCGCGCAGCAACGAAAAAAGTCATCAATCATCAAACGCATCATAAAAGAGACGCTTAATATCCAATAAATAACATTAATACTACCAATAAATAGCATTGGTCTACTTTTGTCACTTTATTCAAGAGATATTTGTTATACTAAAAACTAAATTAATATTAATGTTGTAATATATGAATTTTTGTAAATTGGAATTGGTTAAGAATACAAAAAAAAATATTGGACAGATATTGGAATAGTTAGTATTTTTAAATTATATTTTATAAGATCTAAATTAATAGGCCTAAATTTATACTTCAACAATATTGTTTTATATCAAAGACTTCCATTTTACAGATTGCTGGTTTTTTTTTTCTTTTTTTTTTCTCTATAAAAAATGAGGAGCGGTAAAAAAAGTAGAATATTTCGTAAAAGTGTTACGGTCGATAAACATTGTGGAACAATTGTCAATCATGTTCTATTCAGTATTGGTCAAGACTTTTCCCCTTGCTGTGAGAGAGTCATCAGCAAAGATAAGTCTTTATTCATAGCGCAAAAAAGTCTTTATTCAATAACCAAATCAAAATTTCATCGGAAAATTAAATTTAAGACTTTAATTGAAACTCTAAACTCGAATACGATCCCAAATATCAAGACTTCAATATATTTTAAAAAGCTCAAACATTTTTTTTTTCTAAACACAAATAAACCAATTTAAATCCAATCCAAACTCGAAATTCTATCCACACATAAAAACTGAAATCTGAACTAAATCAATCTAAATCCAAACCCAAACCTGAAATAAACCAATCCAAAATCAAAAACCAGAATAAATATAAAATCTAAAAACCGATTCATACCCAAAAAACAACCTAACCCGATGAACAATGTTAAAAAAATTCCGAACAAATTCTATATGTTTAACCCCAAAAACCCAAATAAAGTGACTTAAAACCTACCCGAGATTCCAGAACTAGGAAAAATTATGCAATTCTCGCAGAAATTCTTTATTAATTATCAATTTTCTATATAGACTTTTGATGAGCTAGACACCATGAAGCGAGAGCTAAGTTCGATGTTAGCTTCATCATTATCAATCATCTCCTCCCTTAATTTCGTTAATGATGATGGCAACGAAAGCCTGGCCATCATCATTAACCATCATCACTTCATCAGCATTATTTATTGTTTAAGCCATAAGTCTCAGTTGCTGTACAAAGCCTAACCTCCAAGGAGGAAGAGATTCATCCATTAGAATATATACACGCAGAGCCACTCAGACTCTCACATATGAGCACAAGAACAGAGTAAAAAGAACAACATAATGATGTCAAGAATTTACGAACAAAACAAAAAATAAGTACTGTTTTTGGTTTACATTACAAGAATCCGAATACAACTCATCTGGTAATTTCTCTAGTGTTTTCTTCATTGTCTGCACCCGAGACTCTCTTGTACCTGAAATTTACACAGAACATCATCAGTTCGAAGACATTGCTATGACCGCAGTTAAAATTCTGTGTAGGAACTGATCTCTCTGGCACGTGGAGACAGGTTTCCGTGCAGCGTGATGAAGAGAAGTGTAAGGATTCTCACCTGAAAGACGTAGTTGGGCTGGGATCGATCCTCTCACGAGGAGCAAACTCATTGTAGAACTGAACAGAGACCATACGGTTATTAGCTGAAACCGTTGGTGCAGGAGAATTGTCTGAATTCAAACTTGCATTGCTTGTGAAGAACCCTGCAGAATGAGAAATTGAGGGAGTTCGCTGAGGTAACAGAAGCTTTTGTCATTTTAACAACACAGAACAAAAAAAGAAATACCTAATAGAACATTTGACCAAAGATCTCCAAAGCTACAACAAGAAAGATGACAAGTGTGCGATGGCTGAAGAACCAACACCACACAAAAGATTAAAGCTTTGTAGGTTATTTTTAAAGGCAGAATAAGCTAACCTGAAAACATGTAAACGATATAGAAACTAAACTACGCGAAACCAAAACCAACATAGCAATTTTTTGAGTTCTTCAAAGAATAGAAAAATTGTACCTTGAAAGATCAGAAAGACGAAGAATATAACCGTCACTATCAAGGCGAAAATGCTACTGCAAGGAGAGGATGACTTTGCCGCTTTCATTCTTCTCAAAGTTTTCATCCTTTCAATCCTCGCACGCTTCCTCATAGCGAGCTCTGCGATTTCCCTCATCAACTTCTGGTCGTTTGCAGTCAATGAGGGACCTTTTGGAGGTCTCGGCGGCTTCGAAGAAGGCTTCCTCGTCTTCTTAAACTTGACGTTATCGAAATTTCTATCCGAAAGGTCAAGACTTTGACTGCTTCTTTCTCTCCGCTTTCCATCTCCCATTAAAGGGTTTATCAGATCATCATCATCATCATCAACCTTTTCAGACCCGTCATAACTCAAACGTCCACTCCAAACCTGATCCAAAACATCCTCTGGTTTCCCTTGTGACGACGAAACAAGAATACCACCACCTTCTTCAATGTCAACATCAAGATCTTCCTCTTCTGCTCTCGAAACAATTTGATCCATTCCCCAAGAGTTGATCACAAAAAACCCCTTAAATTTCCCCTGAAGAAACTTCTCTAGCTGCTTCCTCAAACTCAAAAGACTTCCTCTTTCAGGTCCCTTCGTCCTCCCCTAACAACAATCCATCAACAAAACTGCCAAAAAAAGGAAGAAAAAGCATAATCAGAATCTGAAACCGACAAATGTTAACATGGTTTCGCTAAGAACCAGACATAACCGAATCCCTAAAACAACCACTGACACCTTTCATCTGAGGAGAAAACTAAACAAAGAAGAAAGCTTTTGATATTTTAAAGCAGCTTTTCATCAGAACGAATGCAGCAACAGATGAACCCAGGTGGGTTCCCTAGAAAGAAACCTCTAATCTATCAAAAGGTTTGCAATTTTGAAAAGGAACAGACAAAACAACCTTAACAACTCACGGATTCGAGCATAATCGCTGGGAATGTCGAAACCCCTCGATGCTTCGAGGTACGAGGAAGACAAAAGGTTAGACCTTTCAAACCCAATTTTAAAAAGAGAGAGAGAGAGAGAGAGAGAGAGAGAGAGTATTCAACCCAAAATTAGGGTTCATTCATATGAGTCAAAAAGAGAAATGGAGACAAAAAAAATTGTTTTTTTTTTTTCCTTTCTTTTTGTGTCTCGATTATATCCGTTAACCACATATATATATATATATAGTATAGAGAAACACAACACAAAAGAATGTCTTTTGGATTTCTTTTAATAATGTCGCCGAACGAAAATTGGAAAGCTTTGATCAGGAAGAATATTATGGACTCCCTTTCGGGTCTTCTTTTTAATTATTTTCTTTTCAATTTTTTATTTTTAAAAGGGTAAATTAACAAAACAGGACAGTTTCGAGTTTTTATTACAGAATTGGGAGATTTACAAATGTTAATTTGTGGAATGATACTATAAATATTATTTATTTCTCATTTTAGCCTTAAAAGAGAGACATGCACAGAATGTTTGGAAAAATATCCAGTTATTTTGTAAAAAGTGTAGACATTGCTAAAATTTGTAGATTGTATGTTGGATCTAAAGCAAGCTGAAAATTGTAAGTAGTATACTGGACTTAAACTCAGAATCTTTGTATAAATGGTGCATAACTAAATTGTGATAGAACATTGGGTCGGCAAAGCTAGGAGAAATTTTTTTGACACCAATTAAGGGTAATAAATGTGATAATTAATTACCTTTTTCTTTGCTGATTTTTGTAAGGTAGGTTTTACAGATGGTCAAGCAGGATGGATTTAACTCGCTTCTAACACTAAGAGAGGTTGATCAAACGGTGATGGTGACACACAGTATTTTAGAGAATCCAGCTAAAAGATTATGGCAAAATGCTGCGGTGGCAGCCCAGAGAAGTATAGGATCGGCAGACAAGACAATCACCGAACTGATCCTTTATTTTTTTTTGTCATATCAGATCTCTGAATTTCGAGAGACCGATCCGAACGGTCACTGATCAATCATATGGCTCGATCCGATGAACCGAAACTTGTTCAGTTGTATTTAGATTCCGAATGACCGATCCGAACGAATATCGACTAATCTTGGAGCCCATGAGCTATGTTAAATCTCTAATGTCCAAGTGGAGTCGAATCCGAATGGTAAGAAACTACTAGCACTTTCTTTATCACTAGACTAACACCACTTAATTAACTGATCCTTTGTTTAGATCCAGGAAAGAAGACATTACCACCGGTATCATTCTATTGGATACAATCAGCTGGAGGGTTATAATGAGGCGCCAAATCCCATATTTCTTTGCTAACTCTAGCTTCTGAGGAGACTATAACAAGACTGCAGAATACTCTCCATTCTCTGTGTAAAGACAAGTAATTGTATTGCGCCTGTCTTTCCGGTTTAAGGACACGTGTATGGTGTATTCATATATGTTATATATACAAAAATAACCGTTACGGTCCCATGGTCGTATGACGCACGTTGTCTAAAAGTCAATATCATGGGTCCAACAAAGACACTATATTAATAATTGACTGCGACACGGACACAAACAAACAAAACTCTAGCTATTTTTTTTTTCTTTTTATTAAATGAAAAAATCACTTTTCTATATTTACAAAAATCGAACCAGAGTGATATGAAACTTGAAATAGAACCGGAGCTACAAAAAAATCGAATCAAAACCTTTTCTAATATCCAGAAAATTTGAACTTGAGTATGCTTATGACTGAACAAAACAAAATCCTCAAATCAAAAATTCATTCTGGAAAACTAATGATGTAACCATAACTGAATTAAATTAACACGGACAGCATACCAAAACATAAAAACAAAAAAACAAAACAATTCAATAATATTAAATTTGCTTAATAGTTCTTCAAATTAAAGGATAAATAAAAACTGAAGCAAACAGATAATTCGGGTGTTAAAACCGAATTTCTGATTACACAATGCAAAACGAAGAAAAGAAATCCAGAGAAATTCTTAAAAGGTGAAAGAGAGATGAGAGACGCCACCAGATTGTTTAACCCAAGGAACATAAAAACTGAGTTTACCAGTTTCCTCTTCCCACTTGAATTCAGCTTCCTTGTCGTCCAAGTAACAAGTCTCTGGAGCAGAACTTGAATACGCCATGAAACTTCCTTCGCCTTTCAAGTCAATCCTAATGCTGTTATCACTAGTAACCTCCATCTCTTGAACTGTTCCAACACAGTTGAACATGTTAATCAAACCTAGAGGTGCAAATCTAACCCCTGAGGTTCCCAGTTCCGTGACGGGCACGAAACTAAACAGATCAAACGAAGATGGCTCTAGGGTTATCTCGATCGCGTCTGATTTTGAGTTCATGAAAAAGATTTCCTCGGATTGCTTCTTGTAGACCAAGAAATCTCCGGCGTAGATCAGTTGAGATCCTGCAGCTTCTGGGTTTTGATCCCATTCGATGTCTGAGACGTGAATTGTCCCTGAAACAGTCTTGTAACATTCTTTGTAACCCTTGAACCTATGCTCCTTTGGGCTCCACCCAGCTCCTTGACAGTTAAATGCTCCAATCACTCCTCCAAACTAAAACAAATCATCTGGGTTTTAGTAAACATTCGATCTTTTAAGCATTTGATTTTGGTTTTAAGCTGATTACCTTGTTGAAGTTGAAGATCTTGAGGATTGATTCTTTGTCAAACAAAGGGTTCTTGAAGAGAGAATCTCTAGTGGGAAGAGCATAGTGGAGACACCTTGGAACGGTACCATCAAAGAAAGCAAGTTTCTTGATGAGATCAAAGTTATGCGAGGCTTCGCCAAGATGATCACTGAGGTAGATGGGCCCACCAGAGATGGCTCGAGACGCGGCGTGAAACTCGGCACAGACGTGATCTGATTGGAACATGTCCCAATCTGGTTGAATCATTTGACCCATCCAGAAACTGTTGTAAGAACAATGAATCATGTGTAGTCCTTGTAGCCAATACACTCCTTGTGGGTCACCATGTGGGTCTTGCCACCAAAAGTCATCACCAACTCTGCCAATAGAGATCTGCTTTGTGGCAAGGAAGAAGAACTCATTGCACTGTTGCATACTAGCAATGATTTCAGTTCCACTGAAATTCTTAATCATGGATTTGGTCAAGCCATCGTAGTAAGCTTTGGCAAGCTCCACTCTTCCTCCGTGTTCTTCTGATACGGATTCTAAAGTCTGAAACCAACAAACACCCACACATACAAAAACAACAAATTGTAAATGTAAAGAAGAAACAGCGAACGTAATAATCAAACAAGAGTGAAAGTACTGAAATAACTTACTTGGAAAACATCAATCTTGGCTCCTGTAACTCCAACACTAGCAAGATAAGAGTGCA
This sequence comes from Sisymbrium irio, assembly GCA_000411075.1. Lineage (NCBI taxonomy): Eukaryota > Viridiplantae > Streptophyta > Magnoliopsida > Brassicales > Brassicaceae > Sisymbrium > Sisymbrium irio. Next base: position 198,687 of record KE154717.1, on the reverse strand, counting down.
TTGAGTCGTAGAACTCGTGAGCTTTAGAAGGGTGAACAAGACCAATCCCAGCTTCGACAATCCTATCGACTGCGAGATCAGTCATTGAAGCATCTAGACCAGGTGAAATCTCAAAAGGAACAATCTTAGAATTCAAATGCGTTAACGTTTCAGGTCTAACACCATTCCAAGCACCGCACAGAGCATGCCACACATATATACCATCTAAACCCTTAAACCTTAACCTCAAATCCCTTGTGAAAGCTTCCATACCTGAGCCGGAAACGTCCTCAGAACCCAAAGAATCTTGTTTACCATCGTCATCAAACATTGCATTGAGTTCTTCGCTAAACTTCTTGATCTTCTCATCAAGTTGAGGTAGATCTTGTTCCCCAAATTCACGAATCAACTTCTGTTTCTCTATAATCGCCTGAATACGCTCGGTCGCTTTGTAAATGATCATCTTCGGTTTGTGAGGGTTGAAGTGAGATGCATCAGATTCTAAAAACGATCCACCTTTGTAGTTTCTAAACTTCTTACATTCCTTGAAGCTGTGAAGCCTCGCAGTCATTTGCTCTCCACCAAGAACAAGATTCTCTGCGTCTTTGCCTGGCTCATCACCATCAAAGCTTATACTTTGCCATCCGTCATCAATGATGATAAACTTGGGACACACGCCTCCATCTTCAAACTCCTTAACACCGGTCCAAATGGTTGCAGGGTCAACAGTCAAGTAGCAAGCATCCCAAGTGCACCATCCAAACTGATCGACGATCTTGGGAAGCTTCTTCTCTTCTAGAAGCTTGAAGGTGTTCATATGGACTCGAAGTGCGCTAAAAGACTCTCTCATGAGGTTATAAGGATTGTCAGAAATGTGAATGTAGGCAATGGAAGTGAAAGATGACCCTTTTACTTGAGTAGAGCCACTCTCTACAGAAACCAAGACATTACCTCCTTCACCAGGGTTAAGTGCAGCTCTGAAAGACCCTTCTATGATGGGTATGATGGCCACATAGGAGTCGATCTCAGGAATCTTTAGCATCACCCACTGAGTCTCGGCTTGAAGGTCCGACCCGGATTTTCCGACCCAAGCGGTCGACCACCACATTTTGAAACGGAAAACGCTGAGGAACTCTCTGTTTTCGAATCTTCCCAAGGAGTTTGTGAGAAGATTGGAAGGTGACTCTTTGGTGAAGCCTAGAAAGCCTCCTTTGTGAGCGTTGGCTTGAACACGGAGGAGAATCGGGAGAGGAGCATCGGTGGATATGGAGTGACATGAAAATGGTGTGAAAGTTAGGTTTTCAGGAACATCAAAGAGGATTGGAGAAGTTTCTTGGGCACGAAGAATCCCTTGGGATAGGTCAAAACAGTTTTCTTGTAATATTGGCTTGCTTTTTGGAAAGTCAAGAGGTTTGGATTCGACGACATCGGTGATTGAGGCCAGAGAATCGTTAAGTGGAGCCATGCGCAAGTAAAAAAGAGAGGATGCTTGAAGATGAAATTTGCGATCTTCTCTTCTATATATATATGCACCAAGAAAATGGATAGCGGAAGATCCTACGAGTTTCCTAATTTATGTTTCGTATATATCGATTGACCTAATTAAGCACATTTAATTATACCCAATGTTCTTTGCCTATCTAAGAGATTTTGCTTGCACAAGGAGATGATTCCACTGTAGTAAATACGGATAAATTAATGACATGACTGTTAAATTAGGAAACCTGATATTATTCGAATATATAATCCAAAGATCTTCCGTAAATACGAAACTTTCGACGACCAAAAGATAGAAGAAAGAGTTGGGGTTGTTCTTTGCAAGATCTAGAAGCTGCTGAAGAGAAGCTAACAAAGAAAAGCAATGCATTTTTTTTTCTCTCTCTCTTTTAGTAAATACAGTAAACGTAAAATTTATTAATAGATTTTAATCAAAAATTCAATATGCATTTATGAAAAATTACAAAGAAAGAAGATACATTAGAAGAGGACTGTGAGAAATTCATATTGCTTGTTTTTTTTTTCTTTTTTGAACTTAATTCATATTGCTTGTTGCAAATTATTTTGTCATATTCACACGTCCCTCCTTCGTCATGTCTGCGTGCATGTATGCGACTTGGCAAACTCTAATGCTGTGAATATACAGAGTACAGACGATGGTTATATGTAAGGACATATTATTCTAATACTCTTGAATCCACAAAAATTAGAATTATTCTTTGGTGGTTATTTGGATATGGACATTTTAAGAAATAACCAAAAAAAAAATCATATTATAAAAACAGAGTAGAGAAAGATAGGAAGAGAAAGAGAGGGAATAGTAAAAAGGGGTTGAGTTATTTATTTTAATTTTGCTTTTTTTTTGTTATACCATTTAGTTTCTCTTTAGATATCAAAGCAGTGATATATTTGGGCCTTTCCTTGAATCCAGCAAGAATTTAAATGCGACCCTATAGCCTTTTGTCGAGAATATCACCAAGCTTCCAAAATGGACCGTTAAATTCCTCTCTTTTGAAGAGAAAGTGTGGTTGATATCTCCAGTGATCTATGAAATGGTGGATTTATGGAATGTGGTGTTTGTCTTACCCAAAAGTTTATATGAAAAGACCGACTCTCTATGTTTGTTATACTATGGAAAATCAAAATTAGCTTTGCCTCGAGCGCTATAGCTGTGTGGAAAGATGTCTGTAAACCGAAGGAAGAGAGACGCCACAGTATCCGGATCTTGGAGGAGTTTGAGATAGTTTTCATATTGTAATAGATTTATATTTTCTTCACTAATGCAGGTTCCATATGAAAAGTTACTGGATCACATAGTATTCAAGTCGGTATTAAAAACCTACATCAAGTATTTTATAATTCATAAATTTTTATATTATTGTAATTACATATTTTAGTAATAATTTATCTTTTCTATAAAAAGTTGAGCTAATTTTCAAAAAAAAAATTAAATTTTTCATAATTATAATTCCTTACAAATTTAAATTTGATTAATATCATGTTTAATAATTTTATGTACAACTTTTTTTTTTATTTTAGTATTTGAAATATATTTATTTACAATTTTTGTGTTTGTTTATCAGAGATTAATTTTATGATTTTT
>KE154717.1:161501-182789 GCA_000411075.1 Sisymbrium irio | reverse complement strand
TGTTTTTTTTTTTTTTTTGAAATCTACGTGAACCTCTCCTTTGATCTCTCAATGTAGATGCTCTAACGTGTTTTTTGTTCATGTTCAAGTATGTGTAACAGGAAGTCGGGTCGGATTCTGAGAAACCCGGTTACGTTGGACTTATGGACTTGGTTAAGCTTCTCTTGTTGAAAGGTCGAACCAGGTCGGAGACTAATGAAGCAGCTGTAATAATTTTCCTTCTTCTTCTATTTTTGTTTCTTTTTTTGCTTCTTGTGGAAGCTTTTGATCAGTTTGGTGGATACAGGTGAGAATACTGAAATCGTTGTTCCCTCCGCTCATATTAGAGCTTTACAAGCTTCTCATTGCTCCAATAGCACGAGGGAAAATAGCTGCATTGATGGTTGGTGAGTTCCGTTTGACATTTAGTCTCCCGCGGGGTTTTACTAAGATGAGAGGAAAGCTTGCACTTATTTGCATCCAGCGGGCTCAACGTTTTTTTTTTTTTTCTTCTTTTCTTGAAGCAAGAGTTACTGTACTTACATGTCAATGGCTCATGGGACCTTGCAAAGTTAATACCATCGATCTTCCCAATGGAGAATCTTGGGATAGCGGGGTAATGATCTTACTCATGTTTTCATCTGTTTCGATGTGATTCCCTCTGTTCTTTTTTTGTTTGTTTGTTAAAATCTTTCTTTCTTTTTGGAACCCAAGTAGGTTTTCGTGGAGAAATGTCAGTATCTAGAAGAGAGCAAGTGTGTAGGAGTATGCATCAATACTTGTAAAATACCAACTCAGGTATTCTTCTCTTCAACCCAACTAAGCCAATCTACCAATTATTACCGTTCTGAGTTAGTGATTTCAAGCTTTTGGTAATGTTCTTTGATCAGTTCCCCAAAATTGTGGAATTCTTCTTTTTTCCAGACATTCTTTAAAGACTACATGGGAGTTCCTCTGTTGATGGAACCTGACTTCAGAGATTATAGTTGCCAGGTACTTCTTGCTTTCCATAATAACAGATAAACCCTGACTCTAAACCTCTCAGGAAATGTTCTCTGACACTGCAAAAATATGAGACCCCATTGTTCGATCTAATCAAATATACATATAACTTCATTAGTAATGTCTGGAAAAAACAAAGAAAAAAAAACAGATTTTAGTTAAATGCATAGGTGTCATGGATCAACTAACTATGCTTATCGATCGTCAGTTGGGTTTAATCAACATTTATATGTTGGGTTCTTCGAATGTTTCTTTGTCCAGCCTATAAACCATCGTCGATTTTCTCAGAGTTTTTGTTTTCTTTCTTGTGTGTATATGTACCAATCACGACAGTTTAAATTTGGAGTAGTTCCACCGAAGGACGATGGCAATGTTAATGAGCCGTGTCTTGAGACATGCGCAATCGCTGGCCGTCGGAAATTAAATTCTGGGGAGTGTCCTATGGCGTAAATCTTCGTTTTATGAAAACGTAATATGTAAATCAGTAAATGCACCGACTTTATATGTTGTGGTATAAATGTCCAACCATCTCGATACGATTCTAGAGACTAAGAAAGAAAAAAATAGACTTTCGATTTTAGGTTGTGCTCATCTCTTTCGCAAAAGGTAGTACAATTTTACCATCGATATGGCTAAATATGAAATAATATAGTTTTTGTATATTACCATGTCTATCACTACTTATGTTTAAACTCGATAATGTGTTTGTGTGAGTTTGTCTTACAATATTGACTAAATCAGTTTTCTTTGGTCTTCCGAGTAATAAATGTGGTTAGAATGTTAGACTACTCTAGTTGATGAAATTCACCTATAAATGTACAATTCAACTTTTTGTGGCTTTAACTAGTTTTTAGTCATATTAAGAATTTTTGCGTTTGAATGGTCAAACATCAAGCATATCTCAGATTCCCAATGTGTCAGGACTCTTCTTTCAGATAATCACATCTTTTTTTTTTGGAAGAATGAGACTGGTTTGTTGATTTCATAGTTGTTTCTTTTGGATTACACTGATATTTTTCCAATTATTTTTTAAGTATGATAAAATAAAAGGTTTAGGAACCAATCTATAAAGTATAAACTGATCAAACTTAAATAATAAAAGTGTTAGCTAAAATATAGTAATATATAGTAGTATACTTACATATAAATTATACAATATAAACCATAATCTATATATGTAAAGCAATTTTATTACTATAATATTGATATTTGAAGCTTCGGTTTTATTAGTTTATTATTTTGTTTTCTATAAAAACATTTTTTTCAGTTTTGTATAGTATAATTAAAATATGAAATTTTCAAAAGAAAAAGTCTTATTTATTTAAAAATTAGAACAATAATATTAATATCTTTATCTTTTATACATCAGATTTGTAATCAAATAAATTGAAATTTAATAAAAATAATTTATAAACTAAATATAATTATGGTTTTGCTTTTGAGTTAAAAAATAAACTATTTGAACAAAAAAAAAAAACAGAAACCAACACCCATTCAGGCTAATCCAGAAAGCGACGGTTTTCCCTCTTTCTACCGTTAATGTTCGTTTCCGATAACGGCGCATTTTAGCGTAGACACATACGCTCAAGTGCGCCGCACGCTTCTCTTCCTTTTTGTCGCGCATTCAAATAACCGAAACGATCAGAAAAAGAATATTAAATAAACATTCGGAGAAAAAGAAAATTTTTTTTTTTTAATTTCTGAAAAAGAGAAAAAAAAAGAGAGAGCGAGAGAGAGAAGGAGCTTGTACAGTACTAAAAGCGGAGTGAAGCCGAAGAAATCTCCGCCAACGGAAACTCATATTCTGGAGCTTAAAACCGTTGGCGACGATGACGGATTCTCTGGTATGCGTTTCCGGAGCTCCGTTTACTATTGTAAAGATATCTCCCTTCTCGGATCCACCTTCGAAAACCCCCTGAAGAGGCTCCTCCTCGGGGTTTAAGGTCTTTCTCAACGTTTCGTTAGTTCCTTTCTCAGTGAGTTTTGTTTAGATTATAGCAGATCTGAAGGTTTTCAATCCAACGGAAAGTGTCGGTGATGCCGATTTTCTCACTCCCGTCCTCTTCTGGTAATTCACGCCTTTCACAAGTTTACTTGTTGTCATTTTCTAGGGTTTCTATTTTTGTCGATTTAGGTTTTTAGTTTCTAATTATGGATTTTGTCTTAACGTCCTCAGGTTGGCAAAGACATGTCGTAATAGTGGTGTTGTTGAGAGCGTTAGTTACTGTATATTCTGTGGTTACTCTCGTTAGTGTTCAGTTAGCTGAAGGACTTCCAATATCACCAGCTTTTTCACCAGAGATGATGATCCCTCATCTGCTGCCCTTACCTGCTGAATTTCCGCAGTTTCATAGAAAGCATTTGGCACCACATCAAACGCAAGCGCCTCGCTATAGTCGTTTGGTCGCGTCTGTTCATCCACCTACTACTAGTTCTCATTTCTCCAAACCATTTATGGATAGGAATGCACCACAGTCTCCTAGAGCCGGCTTGGTTGATATTGCTCCAACACAATCTAGTAGTAACGGCGCACTTCCTGATGACTTAACTCAGCCACCTTTGTCTCCTTCCATTTCGAGTAAGACATTTAATCCAATCTCATGTTTTGATTTTGACATTAGGACTGGCAAAATAGGAAATAACATGCGCGTTTTTGTTTGTTTGTTTGTTTCTTTCTTCCAGATTGTTGCAAACCAGATATGGTGTTGAAACGAGAAAGTATTGGTTGCCACTGCGTGTATCCTATCAAGTTGGATATCCTTCTCTTGAATGTTTCCGATACTCCTAGCTGGAACATGTTCTTAAACGAATTTGCTTCCCAGCTTGGTCTCTTACCTCACCAAATTGAGCTCATCAACTTCTACGTGCTAAGTTTATCGAGGATGAACATTTCAATGGATATCACGCCTCATTCTGGGATTAGTTTTTCAGCGAGTCAGGCATCGGCGATAAACTCTTCACTTATCAGCCACAAGATTCAGTTTAGCCCTACTTTGGTGGGAGATTATAAACTTCTAAACCTTACTTGGTTTGAGGCCCCTGCACCTTCTCAAGGTAATAGCACTTTCCTACCCTTGTATTCGGTAAAGAACTCAATCAGCCCCTGAACTCTGCACATTTAAGCCTAGAATTGTCCTCAATGTTTCATCATGCTCGAGTGTAGCATATATTTGTTGCTCAAAGGAAGTAGACTGATAAAAAAATTTCTGTCAACAACATAACCAATAGCATTTCCCAATTTCGATGCTTTTGAGAGTATAATACCATAGTTCCTTACATTTGTATTAAGATAGGTCTTATATCTGTTTGCAGCACCTCAAGTGGCTTCTTCGCCTCACAAAGCACCATCACAAGGATCCTCAGCATCTACGTCACTAAGTTCTCCGGGGAAAAAGAAGCATCCCAATCTTATTCTTATCTTTTCTGTAGCCGCAGGTGTGCTGATCATTGCCATAATCTCTGTGCTTATTATTTGCTCCTGCGCACTGCGAGAAGAGAAAACTCCTGATCCTCACAAAGAAATTGGTATGCACCTCTTCCTCATTACAAAATTTACTCCCTTTGATCTTAGGCTGATTTCAGTTTGGAATGCATGAATCATGATGTCAGAAGATGCGTGGCACAGAACATCACATTGGAAAATTAGCATAAATGTGCAAAAATATCAAGTATATTCTATTTGGGGTATAGTTGTGTTGTCGTTATTTTTGAATTTTAAATACTAGATCTATTGTTCCGGTTACGTTACAGCCAACAGACCTAGGATTCAAACAAAAGGATAGGGAAGAATCTTTGGTGGGGGTGGGGGGGAGACATAGATGATAAATGGTTGTTGTCAACTTATATCATTGCAATTAATTGTATGTTCTTGTGCTTGATCATGTCCTCCTTCTCAGTAAAACCAAGGAACCTGGACGCTGCTTCAGTAGGCGGATCTCTTCCCCACCCAGCAAGTACACGATTTCTATCATATGAAGAACTCAAGGAGGCTACAAGCAATTTTGAATCTGCCAGCATCCTAGGGGAAGGTGGGTTTGGCAAGGTTTACCGAGGCATCTTGGCCGATGGTACTGCTGTAGCAATTAAGAAGCTAACTAGTGGAGGACCACAAGGCGATAGAGAATTCCAGGTGGAGATTGATATGCTAAGCCGTCTTCATCATCGTAATCTTGTAAAACTTGTGGGTTACTATAGCAGTCGAGATTCTTCTCAGCACCTACTTTGTTACGAGCTTGTTCCAAATGGCAGCCTCGAGGCTTGGCTCCATGGTAATATACTCTTTTCGTCCCTAGCTTCCTATTTTAAGAATTGAGAGTCGTATATATCACCTATCGAAGTTATCGTACACTGTCACGGAAGTATATCTTACAGAAGTGATTCATTTTGAGTCATTTTTGTATGCTTCAGGGCCTCTTGGGTTGAACTGTCCTCTTGATTGGGACACCAGAATGAAGATTGCACTTGATGCTGCAAGAGGCTTAGCTTACCTTCATGAAGACTCGCAACCATCGGTTATACACAGAGATTTTAAAGCCTCTAATATACTCCTTGAGAACAACTTCAACGCCAAAGTTGCAGATTTTGGCCTAGCCAAACAAGCTCCTGAAGGCAGGGGTAATCACTTGTCTACCCGTGTTATGGGCACATTTGGGTGAGCTCTCATCTCTCTCGAAAGTTTTTTTCTACAACTTTTATAACTCTGAGTCGCCTATCAAAATCTGGAATCTGAATCTGTTTCCAGGTATGTAGCGCCAGAATATGCAATGACCGGACATCTACTCGTCAAGAGTGATGTTTATAGTTACGGCGTGGTCCTTCTCGAGTTGCTTACTGGTAGAAAGCCCGTGGATATGTCACAACCTTCAGGCCAAGAAAACCTCGTCACTTGGGTAAGTCCTCCTCCTCGTCTCAAGATGCACTGTACTTTCATTGTCCAAAACATGTTTTTTTTTTTGGTCTTGTCTTGAAAGTGAAGAAATGTTGATTTTGGATGCAGACGAGGCCAGTGCTTAGAGATAAAGACCGGTTAGAAGAACTAGTTGATTCAAGACTGGAAGGAAAATACCCAAAAGAAGATTTCGTAAGAGTGTGCACAATCGCTGCAGCTTGCGTTGCACCTGAAGCTAGCCAGAGACCAACGATGGGTGAAGTGGTTCAGTCACTGAAAATGGTTCAACGGGTGGTTGAGTATCAAGACCCGGTTTTAAACCCTTCAAATAAAGCTCGCCCAAACCGGAGACAATCATCAGCTACGTTTGAGTCAGAAGTAACTTCTTCTATGTTCTCTTCTGGTCCTTATTCTGGTCTAAGTGCCTTTGATCACGAAAATATTACACGAACAACTGTTTTCTCTGAAGATCTTCATGAAGGGCGGTGAAGAAAGAACCATCATAGCCTTCTTCTTATTCTTCCTAATCTTACTTCTTTTCAATTTTTGTTTATTTTCTCCCACTTAAGGTGTAAAATTTTCTGAGCAGAGAGAGACATTATTATTTATTATTATAGCTCTTTGGAGTTGGGATATTTGGTTCTCCTTTTTTTGGAGAATAAAATTTTGTATATATGTATCACTTATTTATTTATTTACTATCTTTCATAAAGTATAAACTGAAGCTAACTCTTACAATTAAAAAAATTATTAACAAGAGTAGAATAAATAAAAAAAGGAATAACCTATATTTAATGCCCACACGTGCAAAGCACTGTTATTCACTCGTGTGGATTCCTTGTATGTATCTCTTCTTTCCCTTCCAGTCCACACTCCGTTTTAAGTTGTGAGAATTCGACTGAGAGAGAGAGAGAGAAGCGGAAGGCTCGAGGAAGCATCATCATCAATGGTGACGAATGATAGCGACTCTTCTGGGAGAATCGGAGTAAAATTTTACCTTTTTAACCTCATCGTTTTTTTTTTTCCGTTTCATCCTTTTTAATGTTTAAAATCATAATCTGATTTATGTGATCGTTCGTGATTCTTCGTGGAATCCGCTCGAGTTTTATCAATTGTATTCTCTGTCTCTCGTTAAATCGAATACTTAACGATTTGTTAACAGCCGTTACTATTACTTTGGGATTGTATATAGAAGTCTCAGGTAGATGATGATGATGATGGTGATAGTCTCGAGGGTTTGGAGGAGAAGTTGAGTCAGCTTAAAAGGAAAATTCAAGGAGAAAGAGTTAGGTCTATTAAAGTAAGGGAAGGGGCCTCTTCTTCTTTTATTGTTTCTATGTAAATGTTCAATCATCCATTTGGAAGTAATCCTTCCTCTTGGTAAATTGCAGGAAAAATTCGAGATTAACAGAAACAAAGTGGATGTTCATGTTACTCCCTTTTCGTCAAGCCGTGCTAATGGAGAGGGTGATGGCAATGTGTTTTCTTCGAGAATGGAGAAACCACACTGCAAGTTAAATGGTTTTCCTCATGGGGTGGGAGATAGGGACTATATTCCTACTAAGGATGTTGTTTCACCAAGTGTTAAGCTCCCTAGTGCTGAGAGAATACCGCCATACACTACCTGGATATTTTTGGACAGGCATGTACTTTCCTTTTCCCAATTCTCGTTTATTACTGCCACATAGTTTCGAGCGCAACTGTTTTTTTGGCTTGTAGTAGTTTCACAGTGATGTCTTTATTGGAGTTGAATCAGCAGTACTCTCCATTCCTAGATTTGTTATACATGTATCAGTTAGACCCGTTTTTTTCTCCATTATAACGAGAAGAAAAAAGATGTTGTGGTCATTGCCTTTTTTCCCGCTGATTAGGATAAGAACTGCTCTTCTTTTTAAAATCTCTGGTTTTTCTGCGTTGCAATTTGTTCTTTAATTTTCAATATGTATTGGGAGCACGCTGTCCGAAATTCAGTTGAACAGTAGGCTGGATCACCCATTACAGATTTCTTGTTATGTCTTGTTTGAAAATATCCCACAACAATGCAGAAATCAAAGAATGGCTGAAGATCAGTCTGTGGTTGGTCGGAGACAAATCTACTATGATCAACATGGTGGGGAGACGCTGATATGTAGCGATAGCGAAGAAGATCCAGAACCTGAGGAAGAAAAACGTGAATATTCCCAGGGTGAAGACTGCGTTATATGGTTAGTGTTTCAGAGAGTGTGAATCATTGACTGTCATGTGTTCTAATGGGTGGAAACTAGTGATGCTGGTATACTTACAATTTCTGGGCGGAACTTACTTGTCAATGAATCACGTTTTGCTAATATTAGATTTCATTACGACTCTTCATTAGCAGTAGGTTTGAAATAACCTGGCTTGAGCTGAATTGACAGGGTTATTGGGCAAGAGTATGGCATGGGTGAGGAAGTGCAGGATGCTCTCTGCCAGTTCCTCAGCTTAGATGCTTCAGACATTCTGGTGTAGTTTTAGCCACCTTGTTCTTGTGGTCTAATCATATTTTTCTTGTATTGTTCTTCTTCTTCACGAATGGTGTTTGATTTTCCTTTCTGCTGCAGGAAAGATACAATGAGCTCAAGTTGAAGAATGAACAGAATGTTGAGGCCTTCTCTGATTCCGGATTCAAGCTGGGGATATCTCTGGAAAAGGGCCTTAGTGCTGCTCTAGATTCTTTTGATAATCTTTTTTGCCGCCGTTGCTTGGTACTTGGATAGCTCTTTTGTGACAGAGTGAAATTATGTATTACTGATTCTTTGTTAGTCATGTTTATGAATTTTTGTTGTTCTAACAGGTGTTTGACTGTCGTCTGCATGGTTGTTCTCAGCCTCTGATTACTGCTGTAAGCTTGAACCAGTCACTACTTTCTTTAGTTGTATTGCTTAAGTTTCAGTGAACAACTTAACCAGAGGACTTTGGTTGACAGAGTGAAAAACAGCCTTATTGGTCTGATTATGAAGGTGATAGGAACCCCTGCAGCAAACATTGTTACCTCCAGGTCTATATCTCTATTTCTCTTTACACGCTCACAGACACATGTATATTCGTAGCAAAGCATTAATTTCTTTCAGTTTAGTGTATCCCGTCAAACTATTTATAAACAGTGAGTTCATGGAATTGATATCATATGTGTGGTGAAATATGGTTGGCGTTTGGCGTGTATACGCTGCTAGAGTAGTGACCTTTTCATCATATATGTATGAGTGCATAGTCTTGTTTATGTATGAGCTTCTCTTGGTTACGGAGTCTAAATCACCACCATTCTGATGTTAATGGTTTTCGCTTAAGGCGGTCAGAGAAGTACCAGGAGGAAGCAGTAATTTTGCATCTAAAACGGAAGAGAAAGCTTCAGAAGAGGGATGCAGCAAGACCGTCTCCTCTGATGACCCTCTTGATGCTAGTGGTGGTGTGAATATGCTAGTTGAAAAGAATAATATTGGTTCCAAGAATTTAGATTCATCCTCTGGTATAGAACAAGACCACGAAATTAGGGGAAAGCGTGAGGTCTCGAGACTTGAAGACTCCAATGATCTGCATAATTTATCAAACAAGAAACAGAAGACTGTAGCCTCAGATACAAAAATGCCATATGCCAATCCTATATTTAGATTAGAGGGTGATCAAGGTGGCAAACCTGATACAAATGAAGTAAATAGAAACTCATGGGATACCTTAAAAGAAGTAGCCAAGCCTATTCCAGATAATTCAGTCCATGATGGTTGCTCCTCAATCTTTCAGCCAGAGCATGGTATTGGAGAAATGCCTGAGACAAGTCAACTATCTACAGATTGGAAGTCTATTGAGAAGGATCTTTACTTGAAGGGAGTGGAAATCTTTGGGAGAAACAGGTAAACTGGATCTTGGTATATTATCATCTTCAAAACAAAAAACACGTATTTACTTCTACTATGTTTGTGCTGTTTCAGCTGTCTTATTGCAAGAAACCTGCTTTCTGGCTTGAAGACATGCCTAGATGTGTCTAGTTACATGCGTGAAAACGAAGTTTCAGTCGTTCGGAGGTCTAGCACTCCAAATTTGCTGTTGGATGATGGCAGGGCTGACCCAGGGAATGAGGTAAGCTTTTGACCTTGCTAGGCTCTTATTTCTTTACTCTCTACAACTTTGGGCATTGGTGTATAGAAATTTAATTGGCAGTAATAAGGTTATTAGAGATCTAATCCACAAGAAAATTATGGTCTGGAATTTTCCTCTAATTATCCCTGAAACTATATCTGGCAAGAGAAAACGATAGTTGACTATAAATTGGCTTAGAAAAGTGGTTGTTTTGTTTGGGATGATCTCGATATTATCATGCCATGTCTGTCAGAATCATATTTTACTGTATACTGCTCCCTCGTATTATAACTTTAGCTTGACAGGATGATGAGGTGCTTCCAAGGACAAGATTGTTCCGTAGAAAAGGCAAAACCCGGAAGCTGAAATACTCTACAAAGTCTGCTGGTCATCCATCTGTCTGGAAAAGAATAGCGGGTGGCAAAAATCAGTCATGTAAGCAATACACACCATGTGGATGCCAGTCAATGTGCGGAAAGGAATGCCCTTGTCTAACTAATGAAACTTGCTGTGAGAAATATTGCGGGTATGCAAACAAATTAACGTAAAATGAAGGAACTCAGTATCTTGTATAACCCATCGGTTGATTTTATACAGGTGCTCGAAAAGTTGCAAAAACCGTTTCCGAGGATGTCATTGTGCAAAGAGTCAATGCAGAAGCAGGCAGTGTCCCTGCTTTGCCGCTGGAAGAGAATGCGATCCAGATGTTTGCAGAAATTGCTGGGTTAGGTAGTCCGTTCAAATCCAAGTCTCTTGAGTTAGTCATATACAAACCAAAGTCTAGTATTTGATGACAAATTAAAAGAACTTGCTTGTTTTCTCAGCTGTGGAGATGGTTCTCTGGGCGAAGCCCCAAGGCGAGGAGAAGGCCAATGCGGAAACATGAGACTTCTCCTGAGGCAACAACAGAGGGTATAATGTTCGCGTATATGTTATTTTTTTTTCCTTTTCAGAAAAGGCTTTTATATTGTTGACAAATCTATGTTTATGTGTTATTCACTAGATCCTCTTGGGTAAGTCTGATGTTGCTGGATGGGGAGCTTTTCTAAAGGTAAGCATGTGAACGTCCTTCCTATTTTTTTAACTGCTGTTTCTTGGCTCTTTTCTCTATCTGTAAGTAAACTAATCTTCATCGGGTCATCATTAGAACTCGGTCAGCAAAAATGAGTATCTCGGAGAATACACTGGCGAATTAATCTCACACCGTGAGGCGGATAAGCGTGGGAAAATATATGACCGTGCAAATTCTTCATTCCTCTTTGACTTGAATGATCAGGTGACTAGTCTCTCACCTTCCTTCCGAAGGTTTTCCAGTTGAACTTCGTAATTTATAAGTTAGTGTTTTAATGTTTGCAGTTCGTCCTCGATGCTCAACGTAAAGGAGACAAGCTGAAATTCGCCAATCACTCAGCAAAACCTAACTGCTACGCTAAGGTAGTAAAAGCTTCTTTCACATTAACGACAAAACCACATGATCTTTAAGTGTTTTTACCTTGTCTCTGGACTCTCAAAATGATTTAGAATGTGTACTAGGATTGGGTGAAGATTATTATCTACAAGAAAGGAACAAAATGACATTAGATTAAAAAAATAGCATTCTTCTGTAGGAAATTAAGCGCGACTAGCACTGTAGAAAACAAATGATCAAATCTAGCTTTGTAGATTATGATAAAAAGACAGTAGTGTTTACAACCTTTAATTAGTGTAGTCTGAAAGTCCAGTAAACTCAAAAAGTATGTCTAAAAATATCGTGTATACATATCCAGTATTTAGTTGTGTAGTTACAATCATTGGATCATGCTGTTTCACGTAAATATGCTGCTTATCTTTCTTCAGTATAAATAATGTGAAAAGCCTTGTTTTGTCTTGTAGGTGATGTTTGTGGCGGGAGATCACAGGGTCGGAATATTTGCAAACGAACGAATCGAAGCGAGTGAGGAGCTTTTCTATGACTACAGATATGGACCAGACCAAGCACCAGCGTGGGCTCGCAAACCCGAAGGCTCCAAGAAAGATGATTCATCCATTACTCATCGTAGAGCCAGAAAGCACCAATCTCATTGATGGAACGCTGAGTAAGGTTAAAATTAATTCTAAAACAAAAAAAGAAAAGAGGCTCAATGTGAAGATCACATGTGAGAGATACTTGAGAAGCTGGGCGGACTTTGGGTGGCTTATTTATTTTCGAGTTGGTACTTTGTATAGGGGACAAACAGTTTATGAATTATCGGGGTTAATTCTCTAAGGACAAATATCATTTGGTTTAAGTAGTGTCAAATAGCATTGTTTATGGTTTAATCAGTATGATTTATATTTTAACCGGACGTCCTGTCCGGTTACGGACCAATAGATTAATAGAAAGCCAAAAAAGAAATGATGAATCCAAATACATGTCTGGGTTTTAAATCCTGTAATCGAATTAAATCTTGTAAACAGACCGGAATCTAAATCACTCGTATCTCTCCATCTCTAATCACCTTTCTTGAGAAGGAGCAACAAAACGTAATTACAACAAAAATCGTAATCGACAAACCGATAAACGAACTTGTTTAAGTAATCCCGAACCACTAAACCGGTTTCCGGTTTATGGAGTTCCCAGGTGGTTTAAACTGAAAACAAGAGCTCTCGGACCTTACCTGGACGTAGTTCGAGTCGGATACGGGAGTGAGCATCGAGGATTCGAAAGACCTCACCATGTATGGACTATGATCATCAATTGATTGATCGGATCCACTTCCCTTGTTGCATTTCGAATCAGCTTGGGGTGAAATGGCTACGGAGGCGGTTCCGATGGACGAGAAGGCGAAGAGGATGAGAGATCTACTGTCGAGCTTTTACGCTCCGGATCCTTCCATCTCCACGACTGGTTCCTCGATCAACGCCTCTTTCGATAACATCAACAGCACTTCCTTCGATCCCGATCAGTACATGGATCTCATGGTTAGTCTCTCTCTCCTCCGTAGCAATTTAGATTCGAGGGAACTTTGCAAACAATTCGTGTGGTTTTCAATTTGGATTTGGATTTAGATTAAAAAGTCGAATCTGGAGGTGCTTCTGCAAAGACACGTTCAAATGGCTGCGGAGATTAAAAATCTCGACACAGACTTGCAAATGCTAGTCTATGAAAACTACAACAAGTTCATCAGTGCAACAGATACCATCAAAAGGTACTTTTAACAAACTCCTCACTCGCTTCAGGTGTTTACTGTGTGGCCTTCTCGTTTACATTACTTTCGTTTACTTGGTTAGGATGAAGAGTAATATTTTTGGGATGGAAGGCAATATGGACCAACTTCTTCACAAGGTGTTTTTGGACGTTTGCTTTTTAGGTTTTCGATTTTTTATATCTTTGTATCAACTTCTAATCCAATACCATGGTCTCCAAGATTATGTCAGTGCAATCAAGGAGTGATGGGGTCAACACTTCTCTTTTTGAAAAGAGAGAACATATTGAGAAACTTCACCGGACACGTAATCTTCTTCGTAAAGTTCAGGTATGTAAATGAAATACCTCCTTGTTTGATCATTATCAGTCGTCTGCTGCTTCCTATTTTGTGAATTTACTCAAAAACTTGTTTTTGTTAAAAAGAGCAGTTCATTTATGATTTACCTGCACGACTCCAAAAATGCATCAAGTCAGAAGCCTATGGTGATGCTGTCAGGTTCTATACTGGAGCAATGCCGATTTTCAAGGTTTATATCTCTCCTCTAATAACTTCCCATTTCTTCTAGTATTCTTTTAGTGTTGGTTGGCCATTTTTCTTTTATAATTACTTATCTATTAATATATGGAGATATTTTTTACATAAGAATTTCTCTTTCTGTTCAGGTATACGGTGATACATCATTCCAAGACTGCAGACGAGCTTCTGAAGAAGCTATAGAAATCATCATAAAGAACTTGCAGGTATTGTGTGCCTAGTAGTCTATAAGAGTCTGGATTGATAGAAGTCTACATACTGGTGTATTAACCAGATAAATATATAACTGGTCTTTTCGTCTTTGTTTGTCATTTCTTTGAATTCTTGATTTTGAGAAACTTACTTTGTGTGTTTTTTTTAAACAGGCGAAGCTATTTTCAGATTCAGAATCCATTCAAACGAGAGCTGAAGCTGCAGTTCTTCTTAAGCAGTTAGATGTCCCTGTTAGTTCTTTCTCTCAGATCACTCATTTGTGACCTGTATGATTTCTTTAAACATCTATAATTTTGGTGCGCTGGAGCTACTTACAAAGTTCCGAATGTTCATAATCGTTTATATGCAACTGAATTTTTTCTATGTTGCATAGACGTTTCACCGGTTGCTGTGACATAATTTGGATTGTACTCCTGCAGGTTGATAGCTTAAAGGCCAAACTGTTGGAAAAGCTGGAACAATCTCTTGATGGTCTTCAAATAAAGCCCGAGGAGGCAAGTAAACTTGCAGGGCGCAATGATTCATCTAAGGATGAGGAAAGCAATAACAAAGGTCCTGCTAAAATTCATGAGGTAAACATTAAGAATGCCACTTTATTCTCTTGTGTTTCTGGCGACTGCAATTGTACACATTAATACTGAGTGTATCTGCTAAGCGCTTTGAATATCAGCAACTTCGTTTTAGTGGATTTTTTTGCTTATTAGTTATCACATTTTCTGGTAGGACGCTGTACGTGGATTTTCTGAGGCTATGCGTGCTTATCGAGAAATATTCCCTGACTCGGAAGAAAGACTATTTAAACTTGCAAGAGCCTTAACAACAATGTATTGTACTTTTTCTTTGATACATTTATCCATATACCGAGACTTTGGTTGTGTCTGCCCTACGGAATTTCTAACATTTACGGTCGTTAGGCACTTTGAGAACATGGAGCTATATATAAGAAAACGAGTATCTGCAGCAGATTTTCTAGGATTTTTCCGTGAGTACAGTGCTTTTCCTCCTGTTGTTGTCTCACTACCGTCTATTTCCTTACGTTGATTCTTTTTCCCTCTGAAAGCTTTGACTGAATAAGTCTAATTAGCGTATACCTTGTCTGATTTCTGTTGGACATAGGAATTATATGGGAAGATGTGGTACTTATGGACGAGGTTCTGCCTGAGGCTGCGCTCTCTGATTTATCTGCAGAGGTTGCCCCTCAACTGTTTTCTGTGGCTCCTCTTTTTGCTATGATGAGTGGAGCTATATATGTTTACTAGTACTTGTCCTTTCAGGCTGCCCAGGTCACTCTTAAACAATTTGTTGCGAGGACGTTTTCTCATCTTCAACAAGATATATCAGGTTCGCTGTTTCTTAATATCTGCTGGATTCAGAATATCTTAGTATGGGAAATAGAGAGAATGAGTAAAGCTAGAATAGTTCATAATAGGTCCTGTGACATGGCCTTTTTGAGTAATTTGACAAAGGGAGCAGCAAGTGTCCAAGAGTAGATTAATTTCTTCGTGAAGTTTTGTTAGACTTTGAAGAACTCAGAACTGAAATAAGGTTTCCATACTTGGCAGATACACTCTTAAAATTCGATATCAACCAAAAGGAAGTAGTTGACGGGGAAGTATTGAAGGTTGTCCTTGAAGCCAGTGGGAAGGCGGTTCTTCAAGGCACCGCAGATATATTTCAGGCAGATTCCTTCTTCTGTTATTTATCATAATGTTTTATTTTTGGCTATCAATTCCTCTGCTCAAAAACGCTTATACGTTTTATATCATCTCAGGACTTCCGTCAGCTTCTTGATGAAAACACTGGAATATTTGTCAAGATGAATGACTTACTCATTGGTTGGACTCAGAAAGGATTTCAAGACTTCTTCAGGTCGCTTGAAGCCCACTTCCTTGTGCTCTCAGGAAAAACTAGCTCATCAAACGAGACTGAAGGTCTGATAGAAGGCAAATTGAGTGAGAATATTCATGCTGGTCTCATCCTTGTACTGGCGCAGCTCTCTGTCTTCATCGAACAAAAGGTCATCCCGAGAATTACTGAGGTAACGAGTCTTACACCTAGCTTGATGGAATAACTTAAAAGGACATCGGTAGCGGAGTTGAGAAATTCCATATGTTAAATTCAGGAAATAGCTGCTTCCTTCTCTGGCGGTAACTCCCAAGCCTCTGAGAATGGGCCTGCTTTTATTCCTGGAGAACTTTGCCGGGTCTTCCACGCTGCCAGCGAGAAACTTCTCCAGCATGTACGAATTAAACTCCAAAAGCTGAGATCCTTTTACAAAATCTTAAATATCAACTAACTAAATTTTTTCATATTTCAGTACATAGACACGAGAACACAGAAGATATCGATTGTACTAAGAAAGAGGTTCAAGACACCAAACTGGGTTAAGGTATTCCTGTTATCGTGTGACTAATCTTGTTAAAGATGCATCTTAGCAGTAAATTGTATCCTAAAGATTCTGTATATTCTGCAGCACAAGGAGCCACGGGAGGTTCACATGTTTGTCGATATGCTTCTTCAAAAGGTTTGAGTTTCAATCTTTAGTAAATATAATAATAACCTAAAGAACATGCAATATAACTCAATTTTTGTTAATTTTTTTGGATTTCCGCTTCTTCGCAGTTAGAAGAAGTTGGTAAAGAAGTGAAACAAATTTTACCTCAAGGTACTTTCCGTAAGCACAAGAGAACAGACAGCAACGGAAGTAACACTACATCCTCATCACGGAGCAATACACTACATAACGATAAGATGGCACGGTCGAATTCACAGAGAGCTCGAAGTCAGCTTTTCGAGACGCATCTTGCAAAGCTGTTCAAGCAAAAAGTAGAAATATTCACTAAGGTTGAATTTACCCAGGTAAAAAAAAAAATTGCTCCCTTATAGTTATAGAATCAAATACGCACGAGGGTGATATCCTGATTGTTGTTTCGTTCTTTGTTTTAACACCATGAATACTTGCAGGAATCCGTTGTTACGACAACAGTAAAGCTCTGTCTGAAGAGTTTGCAAGAGTATGTTCGGCTCCAAACGTTTAACCGGAGCGGGTTCCAGCAGATTCAGCTAGACATTCAGTTCTTAAAAGCTCCTTTGAAAGAAACAGTTGAGGACGAAGCTGCAATTGACTTCTTGCTCGATGAGGTGATTACACCAAAAGCTTCTTCCTTAGCTTTTCTTCTCATATTCAACCGAGTAATTAGGGTATTTTAGGGTTTACTGTTTAGAGGATCTGCATCTGACCAACCATTCTCGGACCGTATTGTGTGTGTTTTACACTTAAAACAGGTGATCGTTGCGGCTTCGGAGAGGTGTCTTGATGTGATTCCATTGGAGCCACCAATATTGGACAAACTCATACAAGCTAAGCTCGCTAAATCAAAGGAGCACAACAACAACAACAACAAAGTTTCCTCTTGATAATTATAAAGCCGTAACTCAAAACCAAGTGTGTGTTCTGTATCTCATGATTTTGCCATCTTTTTTTTCCTTCTTGTTATATCATCATCATCTGTAGTGTAAATCAAAACCATCAAATTGTTATGTATTTCAAAAAACTCCTTATTAGTGTTTAACTACACTATTTTCTCTCAAAACATAAATTAACTTATGTTCGAATCTAGTGAATAAAATTGACCTGGTTTGAATCTTTTGATACATATGTTAATACTATGTGGGACCCTAAATAAAACTAAATTAGGAAAGTTAAATTTAACATATAGAAAATATTCTTAAGTCGGTCGAGTCACAGACTCTTTTCTATATAAGGAGTCGTCCGGTTCCTTCCCATGAGACAAAAAAAATCATTGAAGTAGTAATATCTTTTCTAATCAAAATAAGCTAAAGCGATGGCCACTACGATTCTCTCTTGTCCAAACTCTTTAATTCCAGGTAACCCTAATTCTCGCCCACGCCGTCACTCTCACGCTACTACGATGGCTCCTCGCCGAATCAAGCGTAGCCCTACGGCGTCTCATCAGTCTAAGACGGTGGTTAAACCCCTGGCGGCGAACAGCAATCTTGTAATGGAACAAGTCAAGATCCTCAAACGCGGAGAGACACTGAGTGCGTTTCTGAACATGGATAGTAAAAAACGACTTGAACCAGAGACTGTGAAGAAGCAGATCAGAGGTTTTAAAGGATTGGAGAAAAGAGATTACGCCGGTGCTTGTTGCTCTGTTTCTCCACCTCCAAGCTCTCTTCCTATTCCATGTTTTTTGAGGATGAACTAAGTTCCTTGTTACGCAAGATTTCGGAGAAACCCTAAAACAATTGCTTAGCAAGCCGTCTCTTATTGACAAGAGAGAGGAGGAAACAATTGTTTGTTTGTAAAACCTCAAAGAAGAATAAAAGATCTCTTGAAACGACAATTACTCCCAATCTTTCAATCGAGTTCTTGGAGAGGGTGCAACACACAGTCACTATATGACTCTTTTCTATGGCTTTTGCTTTGTTGTTTGTTTTTTTAATTCTTTGTTGTGCTAAAGTTCGGTTTTGTTCTTGTCATATGCAATAAATATATAAATAAAACTAATGATCTTACAAAATCAGTTCATATTATCTTTAATCTTATCGCTCATATAGAACTCTCAGCATCAAGATTTGTTGGAGGCAATACTTTTTTCCAGAACCAATGTTTCTTCCATAAGAGTGTCATCTCTTCAATTGGTACTCCTTTGGTTTCAGGCAACAAGAAGTAGACGAAGATTGTCATCACTGACACCCAACCAGCAAAGAAGAGGAAGATTCCAAATTTGAATGCACAGAGGAGAGAGAGGAAAGCTTGAGCTATGATGAATGTGAAGAAGAGGTTTACTGCGACTGTTATACTCTGTCCAGCTGAACGAGTTTCCAATGGAAAGATCTCGCTCGGTATGGTCCATCCCAGAGGTCCCCATGACCATCCGAATGCTGCCACAAAGAGGCAAATGAAGATGACTACTACGATTGAGTACCCTTTGGACAGCTCTTGGTTGTCTCCAAATTTCACTCCCAAGATCACTGACACTATGGCTTGACAGATGATCATTTGTATACCTCCGCTGATGAGAAGAGCTCGTCGTCCCAATTTGTCAACTAATGATATGGAGATCAACGTTGAGAGGACAAGAACAGCTCCTGTTAAAGCTGATGAGTAGAGAGAAGCGTTTCCTCCAAACCCCATTGTCTGGAACAGAACAGGTGCGTAAAAGAGGATTGAGTTTATCCCTGTTAGGATCTGAAACATTGGCATGCAAATCGCCATAACTAGCTGAGGCCTATGCTGTTTCTGAAGAATGTTCCTGAATGGATGTTTGATTGAATTCGCTAGCTCACTCGCATCTACCATGTCTTGAAGCTCAGCGTCTACGTTTTCCGTTCCTCTAAGCTTCTCCAGAACTCTTCTCCCTCTCTCAGTCAACCCTCTTTCGACCAAACTGTTTGGAGTCTCTGGTAAGAAATACCCTCCTAACGTCATGAGCAACGCTGGAAAAGCAGCCAAACCAAGAGAGAGTCTCCATCCCCAAGGCTTAAGCTTTTGAGTACCGTAATTGACCATGTTCGCTGTGAAGATCCCAAGAGTTGTAGCTAACTGAAACATCATGTTCAAACCACCTCGGAGATGTGTTGGTGCCACTTCTGATAAATACAATGGAACCGCCTGAGAAACAAAAAAAAAAAGACAGAACACATTTCATGAAGATGAGATTGGTGTTTATCCCTGAAACCAACAAATACAATTTTTGTCTGTCTAACCTGATTTCCAAATCCAATGCCAACACCGAGCAAGATTCGTCCAGCGAGAAGCATTGCTAAGTTGACAGCTCCAGCATTCAAAGCAGCTCCAAGAAGAAAGCTGATTCCACCACAGACAATGCTTGCACGTCTTCCATAGTTTCTAGTGATCGGTGAAGCGGCTAGAGTCGAAACCAAACCAGCCAAGTAGAGTGAAGAAGTGAAAGCAGCTAATCCTTGATTATCATATTTGCAGTAGTTACTCTCATGAGCATGCTTCTTCTTCTCATAAACCGTATGGAAAAACTCCTCAAGGAATTCATCCATTGATGTGACTCCTCCTGTCAACAAAAAAAAACTCAATTTCTTGATCCATTTCACAATGTTTCAAGATTCTGGATTCCAAAGAAGAAGAAGAAGAAGAGAACCTGAGATTCCAATGTCATATCCAAAAATGGATCCACCAATGGCTGCAACAAGGCAAGCGATGATGACATAGCCAGTGACTTTCCCTTGGTATTGTTCTGCTCTTTCCTTAGCCACACCGGCCGGACCAAACGACCCTCCTGCCATTTTCTTCTTCTACTCTTTGGTCTGCTTTGTTTCTAACGAGTTTGCTGCAATGGTTGACTTTTTTTTTGTTTTAACTCAAATTAGTAGAATCTGATGAGAGGAAACGAGACAAAAACATGTAAGGGTATATACATTCACATCTTTCGCGTGGCTCAGATTCAGTTCTTGTAGATGTGATAATTGTGTGTGAATTCGTGTTTGGTAGTAGATCAATCAATGCGATGACGTAAACAAGGAAAAAACTATAAAGAGGTGTCATTTTCTTGACCTTATCTTCACATAAACTAATATTTAATGCTTATTTGCATGTCTTAATTGATCTTTATGTTTCACAAATCTTATTTTTTGTTTTTTTGTTTTAAAAAATACACAAATCTTTTGGGGATTTGATCAGCGTATACTTTTGCATTTGGAAAAAAGGACTTTTTGTATAACCTTTTTGCCAGATGTCATCGTGGGAAAGTGTTTGTTCTATATACTCTTAGATTCCGATCTTATTCACCTGGAAAAAAAGAAAATAATAATCAATTCCGATCTTATTCACCTCAAAGTAGAAGAAAATATTAACAGAAAAAAAGCAAAATAATAACTGTTTTCAAACAGAAAGTAAAAGAAGCGAGACATGTGTGATTGATATGGTCGTGGTCGTCTTATGTTGGAAAAACAAATCATTGAAAGAAGACTTACGGGAGAAACAAGAAGAAGAAGAAGAGGAAGATGTGACGAACTTTTGTAGACTGATGAAATTAATTCAGACTATTGTTTTTGCTATTTGTTTCATGAAATCTTAATCGCCTAAGATGAAGGCGATGTTAAAGACATTGTTGTTGACCAAGTTTGATGAAAGCAAAAAAAAGGGGAAAAAAAAAAACTACAGTCGAATAGAATAAGAATCACACAAGTCATATCAAAATAAAAAATAAAAAAGCTTTACAGAAGAAAGTTTATAGGAGAGCATGGTAGTTTTTGTTACAAGGAAGGATGGTGAAGTTGACAGCTTGGTCCACACATTTTGATATATACCGAAATGTTAAAAATCAGACAATTATTGGAAACCGAATTTAAATCGTTAATGTATTGGTAGAAATAAATTAAAAGTCAGAGACTGATCATCAAAGTGGCTGTAGT
>KE154717.1:150592-161332 GCA_000411075.1 Sisymbrium irio | reverse complement strand
AGAATTCCACGTTGTGGCCGTGGAGACCTGGGCTCGAATCCCAGCAGCCACACTTTTTTTTCCTTCCTGAGTAGGGGTATTTTCGACATTTTCGCTAATCACCATATCTTTTGATCTGGACCGTCCATTTAACCCCCCCGCCTTACTCGTCGTCACTCTCAGTAATTTCCCGCCTAAATCTCATCTCCATTTACATAGCTTTGCCGCCTAATTTGCAGTCACTCTTCTTCTCTCCCTCTCTCTCACTCTCTCTCTCTCTCTCTCGCTCGCTATTCTAAGTTTCAACCATGAAAGAGCAAGATTTCGAAGCTGACAAAGGTAAAATCTCTGCTTTTTGTTCTTATGTAGTCGTGATTTCTTACTTCTATATTTTTTGCAGCGCTTGCGAAGGAGTTTCTCGCGGATTTCACCGACGCTAATGGCGGATCTAAGTACTTGGAGATTCTCGTGAGTTTTTCTCCTGATTTCGTAAACCAAAATGTTCTCATCTAGGGTTTTAGCGAATCTCCGTAATTTAGGGTTTACTCGACAAATTCAACAATCTAATTGAAATTGGTAGATTCATTTATCTAGGGTTTCATGATTTATGTGAAATTAATTTCTTTGCTCCTTATATACTTATTCCCCCTTTCTTGTCTGTAGCAAGAAGTTGCAAACCGTAAGATTAGGGCTGTTCAGGTCGATCTCCAAGACCTAATCAATGTGAGTTTACTCATTTCTCTCTCTCTCTCTCACTTGCTGTTTCGTTTTTAGATGTCTCAAAATCAAAAGCTGAGCTTACTTGGTCTTTGTTTTTTTTGTGTGCAGTACAAGGGTCTTGATGAGTCGCAGGACAAAGGTTTTGATGATTTGCAGCAAAAGTCTTTTCTGGAGTTTATTGGACGGTTGACTGAAAACACCCGCCGATATGTTTCCATTTTCTCCTCTGCTATTGACGAGCTTCTACCTGAACCCACTGAGGCATTCCCAGATGATGATCATGACATACTCATGACACAGAGAGCCGAGGATGCTACTGATCATGCTGATGTTTCTGATCCGCGTCAGCAAATCCCTTCTGAGATTAAAAGATTTTAGTAAGTTTCATACCATCATTATCTGGTCTATTTGATTGGATTCTTTGATGGCTCAGTTTTGGTTGGATATCTCTTTCAATAGTTTGCTAATGGGTTTACTTTTGTTCAGCGAGGTTAATTTTAAAGCTCCTTCAAAGGGACGACCATCTACCATCAGGGAGGTTAAGGCTTCACACATTGGTCAACTTGTCAGGATCGCCGGTATTGTGACCCGCTGTTCGGATGTCAAGCCACTGATGGCAGTTGCTGTATACACATGTGAAGATTGTGGTCATGAAATCTACCAGGTACACAACCTTCCCTCTGCCAGATCAGGGAAGTTTCTATTTGTTTTTTCCTAATAACCACTCAATTCTGATTATTATCTTTCTCTTCATGCTAATTCAGGAAGTTACATCACGAGTTTTCATGCCTTTGTTCAAGTGTCCCTCCAGCCGCTGTCGCGTTAACAGCAAAGCCGGAAATCCTATTCTTCAGCTCAGGGCATCAAAGTTTCTAAAGTTTCAGGAGGTTCTGTTCTGGTTGATGGGTGTTCATTTTATGTGAGTGCTGCACTGATATCAAAAACTAATGAGTATAATAATTCATTGTGTTGCAGGCTAAGATGCAAGAGTTGGCTGAGCACGTGCCTAAAGGGCATATTCCGCGGTCAATGACTGTTCATCTAAGAGGAGAGCTGACAAGAAAGGTTGTTTTTCTTGACCTTGCTTTCGTGCTATTATTGGAGTCTTGTTGTTCTCCTTTCTGAATCAGTAGCTAGGTTGCCTCGGAATAGTTCAAATTTAAGGTATTATGCGGCTTAGAAGCATAGGTTCATCAGCTATTGAGTAAAGCGAATATTTTAGCTTAATGGATTCAGAAAAGCTCTTAACCGAACAGTGAACACTGCCAGCAATCTAGAAGTTTTCATTAGATGCGAAATTAAAAAATATTTATGGGGCTGCGTACAAATGAAGTTTATTTATCAGTGGTTTCCCTGCATTCAAGAAGATTTTTTCCGATTGCTATTCCTGGACTCGATCAATATATACATGGTTAATTTCTTACTAGATTCCTGTAAACCCTTGTAGGTAGCACCTGGTGATGTTGTTGAATTCTCAGGGATATTTCTTCCCATTCCTTACACTGGGTTTAAGGCACTTCGAGCTGGCCTAGTAGCAGACACATATCTGGAAGCAACATCTGTGACTCATTTCAAGAAGAAATACGAGGAGTAAGCCAATGCTACACCTTGAACTCTCATTTTGTGAACTTATTCTATGTTTTTGGTATTTGAAGTTAAAAGTCGTGTTGGTGTGTCTAAAATATCTGAAACTATCTTGACCTTTGTATTGTAATGTACAGATATGAGTTCCAGAAAGATGAGGAAGAACAGATTGCACGTTTGGCTGAGGATGGTGACATTTACAATAAGCTATCGCGATCTCTGGCCCCTGAGATTTATGGACATGAAGATATCAAAAAAGCTTTGCTTCTCCTGCTTGTGGGTGCTCCTCACAGGCAGTTAAAGGATGGGATGAAGGTGAAGTCTCCTTTCCTCTAATATCATCTAGCGATGTTTGCTTTTGATTAGAACTATACACTGCTTAAACCAGGATCTTTGTTTACTTCATCTGCAACTATATTGTCTTGCCCCTCTCCATTCACCTGAAGTGACCACACTCTTGGTTCATTGAGTTATGGAGCTTTATGGTTTATATTTTGGGTACAAATGTTCAGCCAGTCAGAAAGCACATCGCAGTTATTGGAATATATTTTTATTTGCATAGAGAACTAAACTCAGCCCTGAATGAATTATCTTACAGATCAGAGGAGATGTGCATATATGTCTGATGGGTGATCCTGGAGTTGCCAAAAGTCAGCTTCTCAAGCACATTATAAATGTTGCTCCAAGGGGAGTCTACACAACAGGAAAAGGTAGCAGTGGAGTTGGTCTAACTGCGGCTGTTATGAGGGATCAAGTAACGAATGAGATGGTTTTAGAAGGAGGAGCACTGGTGAGATACATTGATTCTTTGCTTAAATGTTTTTAGAAAACTTGAGTTCTTGCTAAGAGCTATGTGATTTAGTTACGATTTCTTGTTTCAGGTCCTGGCTGACATGGGAATCTGTGCAATTGATGAGTTTGATAAGATGGATGAATCGGATCGTACTGCAATTCATGAGGTCATGGAACAGCAAACTGTAAGCATTGCGAAAGCTGGGATTACCACGTCTCTGAACGCTAGAACAGCTGTTCTTGCTGCAGCCAATCCAGCCTGGTAAATGACCTTTTCCAATATGAATAAAAATATATAAATCTGATGAACTTTGCTATCTGTTATTAAATTCATGCATCTTTGTGTTTATGAAGGGGAAGATATGATTTGCGAAGAACCCCAGCTGAAAACATAAATCTTCCACCAGCCCTTCTTTCAAGATTCGATCTTCTCTGGTTGATCTTAGATCGAGCTGATATGGACAGCGACCTTGAACTGGCTAAGCACGTGCTTCATGTGCACCAGACAAAAGAATCTCCTGCGCTTGGGTTTGAGCCCCTGGAGCCTAATATTCTCCGGTAAACCAAACCACTTGTATCACATTCTTCTTGTTCTGCAGAGGCACGGACACTTATAAGCATCTCTGGTTTCTGTAGTGCATACATTTCAGCTGCGAGGAGATTATCCCCATACGTTCCAGCGGAGTTAGAGGAATACATAGCAACAGCTTATTCCAGCATCAGGCAAGAAGAAGCGCGATCAAATACTCCTCATTCTTACACAACAGTGAGAACTCTGCTCAGCATCCTGCGCATATCCGCTGTAAGTAGAACTAAAAAAAAAAAAGACTTGGAAGTAGGAAACTGGGGTTGGATTGAGTCGTGGCACAATCTGAGTAAATTGATTTCTCTCTATTCTATAGGCACTAGCAAGGTTGAGATTCTCAGAATCGGTGGCTCAAAGTGACGTGGATGAGGCGCTTAGACTAATGCAGATGTCGAAAATATCGCTGTATGCGGACGATCGACAGAAAGCAGGCCTGGATGCAATATCAGACACATACTCCATCATTAGAGATGAAGCTGCAAGATCAAACAAGACCCATGTGACCTATGCAAATGCGCTTAACTGGATCTCCAGAAAGGTTTGTTACTTCTTCTTCTTCTTCTTTTTCGAATGGGTGATCAATCACTGAGACGAGTGATTTGGATGTAAACAGGGATACAGTGAGGCTCAGCTTAAGGAGTGTTTGGAGGAGTATGCAGCTTTGAATGTTTGGCAGATTGATCCCAACACCTTTGACATCCGTTTTATTTAAATCCCTTATCTTTTTAAAAAATTCAGCAAACAAAACAAAAAAGAGGATTTTGGAAACCAAGTATGTGTGTCTTCTTTTCTTGTGTGTGCTTTCGTTGTTATCTTATTAGATTATTTTAACTTAGATGCGGTAGAAGTGGACTGTGTAGTAGAAGTGATCTTTTTACCTGTTTAAGCACTGCGAAACAAAAATTACTTTTGTATAATCATTGCAAATTTAGATGCGACTTGGTCCATACCTTTCTTTGCATTATTTGTCACTCTTAACAAAATCACTAATTACGAAGAGAAGAAAAAAGTTGTTTTGAAACAATATAAAAGTAGACTACAACAAAAAAAAGTAAACCTAGACTACAAGTCTACAACAAAGAAGTCATGAACTGAACTTAACATATCTAGAGCTAGTTGCAGTTGGAGAAGCAACCAAGTAACCAACCAAGAGAAGAAGGGAAGGATGAAATGCAGAAATTCCCGGTTGGGTTTTGTCTCCGACTCTCCGGTTTAGTTTGATTTCATTATGGGAATTTGAGAGAGAAATGGATCGGTTCAATCTGACCGATAGTTAGAACTGATGGGCCTTTGGTGGACCCAAATTGGTAACTCGATAACGGCTTGATTTTTATTATGACACTCATCAGCAGTCGCAGCAGTAGGGGGGGGAGAGTCCTTAATTATTTTAGTCTCTAAAAACTAGGCGTTGTTTCCCGCCATTTCGCAAGTGCCGCCGGCGTCTTTCCCGGTGAAATTCCCGCGCAATATTCACACTCCTTTAAGCTTCCAAATTCCCCCCATCGGCCATAACCACTCTCTCTCTCTCTCCCAAACTATATCTTAATTTGGCTTAATTTCCCTCTCTCCGAATGGCTCCGTCTCGCCGACAGATCAGCGGAAGGTCTCCGTTAGTGAATCCGCAGCGTCAAATCACCTCCTTCTTCGGTAAATCTGCTTCTCCCTCTCCTTCCCCACTCTCCAATACCAAAACCCCCAAATCTAACCCTAACCCTACTTCTCCCTCTCCGCCTCTCTCCGTTAACAAAATCCCCAAACCTGATCCTCCCAGCCCCGGTCCGGCGACTCCTTCTCCTGTACAGACGTCAAAGCTCAAGAAGCCTCTCCTCGTCATCGGACAGACACCTTCGCCTCCCAATTCGGCGGGAAACACTTACGGAGACGAGGCCGTCGGTAAGCAAGTTAGGGTTTATTGGCCGTTGGATAAGAAATGGTACGATGGGAGCGTGACATCGTACGTTAAGGCTGAAGGTAAACACGTGGTTGAGTATGAGGATGGGGAAGAGGAATCTTTGGATTTGGGGAAAGAGAAGATCGAATGGGTTGGTATGAAATCAGGAGACAAGTTCAAGCGTTTGAGACGAGGCGCTTTTGCTTCCAGAAGAGTTGTGATGGATGACGATGATGATGATGATGTGGAGATGTGTAATGTGGAAGACGAGAAAGAAAATCAAAGTGGTGGTGATGATGATGATTCTAGTGATGAAGACTGGGGAAAGAACGTGGATAAGGAGGTTTGTGAGAGCGAAGAAGATGATGAGACCGAGATGGTGGATGAAGAAGATCTTCCTAATGTAAATGGAGTTTCCAAAACTGACTCTAGAAAGCGGAAGACTGTTGGAGTAGCGAAACCAGGTGGTGAGAAGAAAAGCAAGACTGATAAAGAAACTACCTTGAAAGGTTTTAAGGCTTCTGTTGTGGAACCTGTTAAGAAGATTCAACAAGGTAAACCCCGAAAAGGTTTCCATCTAGTGAACCTGTTAAGAATCATGCGAAAGAATGTCTCTTTCACTGACTTTGGTTGCTAAATTTAATCTTTGTCTTACTCTACTGCAGCTGATAGGGTGGTCAAGGGTTTGGATGATAACGTGTTGGAGGGGGATGCTTTTGCTAGATTTGGTGCGCGTGAATCTGAGAAATTTCGCTTCCTGGGAGTGTAAGTCTTTTACTTTTTTGCTCCATCATAGATACTATTCGCTACGGTAGTTAGGAGGGAAAATAATCTTAGATTAATCCAACTAGTTGTGTAGATCTGTTTAAGTTTAATTTATGTCTTAAGCAGTAATTATCTCTTCTTGCAGGAACATTTTTAGTTTTCTTTTTAACTATTTGACGTATCAGTAGATCGCATGATCCCTATTTTAGCTAGTTTATTTTTTTAATGTGTTTGTTCTTGTATATCATTTCTGGTGAGCAGAGACCGAAGAGATGCGAAAAGGAGACGCCCTACCGATGATAATTATGACCCGAGGACACTCTACCTTCCTCCTGATTTTGTCAAGAGATTAACAGGAGGCCAGGTAAGAGCAACTGGAAATCTGCTTCAGGATTTTTTATGAAGCTAATTGCATTTCACTTATCTGATTTTCTGGCTTCTTTTTCAGAGACAATGGTGGGAGTTTAAATCAAAACATATGGACAAAGTTGTTTTCTTCAAGGTAGATCAATAATTCCTTGTTCTGATCAGTAATTGGTTATTTAATCAGAACTTGTTCATTGGTGGGAGATTTGAGGATTAAATCGTTTTTTTCTGATGGACAAGCAGATGGGTAAATTCTATGAGCTTTTTGAGATGGATGCGCACGTAGGAGCCAAGGAACTTGATTTACAGTACATGAAGGTAACTGTTTTCTTGTGACTCATTATTTGTTGATGCATCTCTTAAAAGTGTAAAAATTACCAAAGGGTTGACATCAAGTCATGCTAAAAAGGTCCCTTCATGTATTACACTACGTATTTATCCTGTACTCTCTCTATCGAATATTTATCTCTTTAAAAGCACCTGATGTAGGTTTCTGTTTGTAGGGAGAACAACCTCATTGTGGATTTCCTGAGAAAAATTTCTCTGTAAACATCGAGAAATTAGTTCAAAAGGTTTGTCTACAGAAACATAGCAATCTAAGTATGATTTATATCTTCTTCTGTGTTGGAAAAATTACATTCATAGGTAGCAGTTATACTGTGGGATACAAACAAAATTGATTGAATTGAATGGAACAGGGCTATCGGGTTTTAGTCGTGGAGCAAACAGAAACACCTGATCAGCTGGAGCGACGCCGAAAAGAGAAAGGCTCCAAGGATAAAGTAAGTCCCACTATGAATTTAGTTATAGTAGGCAGCATCAGTTTCTAGTCAATTAATATGATCGTTAGTGAAACTAAATTCAATAACCAAGGCTGGTGCTATTGTTAGAAAAGTTATGATAGGGAGGACTCTTAGCGACATCACTCCTGTTTTTGTAGGTCGTGAAACGTGAAATATGTGCAGTTGTTACAAGAGGCACATTGACAGATGGGGAGATACTATTAACTAATCCAGATGCATCTTATCTGATGGCGTTGACTGAAGGAGGAGAGAGCTTAACTGACCAGAAAGCAGAGCGTCATTTTGGTGTCTGTTTGGTTGATGTTGCAACAAAGAAGATCATTCTGGGACAGGTGGGTTCTAGTCATTGAATTGATTGAAAGAAAAGCGATGCATGTCTGCCACATTTAACATTTCTTGAATTATTTTTCTTAGTAACCATCTCTGTGGATATATTTCAGCTTTTGGCTTTTCTGTTCTATCTGACCCCATTCTTTTTTAATTCCTACCAGTTCAAGGATGATGAAGATTGCAGTGCATTGTCTTGCGTGCTGTCTGAGATAAGGCCAGTGGAAATCATTAAACCAGCTAATGTGCTGAGTTCTGCAACAGAGAGAACAATAGTTAGACACACCAGAAATCCCTTGGTAAACAATTTGGTTCCACTTTCTGAATTCTGGGACGCAGAGAAGACCATACATGAACTTGGGAATTTCTACAAGCGAATCAGTTGTCAACCGTCTTCGGCTTATACTGGTGAGGGAAAGACTCTAGGGGATGGATCCTTTAACAATGAAAGTGGTTCAAGCTTCCTACCGAAAATGTTGTCTAAATTAGCAACTGGAGACAAGAACGACAGTTTGGCACTCTCTGCTCTTGGTGGTGCCATTTACTACCTGAGACAAGCTTTCTTGGATGAGAGTCTGCTTAGATTTGCCAAGTTTGAATCCCTTCCGTACTGTGATTTCAGCAACTTTACTGAGAAACAGTACATGGTTCTTGATGCTGCTGCTCTTGAAAACCTTGAGATATTTGAAAACAGCAAAAATGGAGGCTTCTCGGGGTAAAGTATCTCAATCTCACTATATATTGTCAATCATAATTGATATGTGTTCTAAACTAAAAATGAGTGTTGTTTTTGAAGAACGCTCTATGCACAATTGAATCAATGTGTCACTGCGTCTGGGAAACGGTTACTGAAAACATGGCTAGCAAGACCTTTATATAATCCAGAACTGATCAAGGAACGTCAAGATGCTGTAGCAATTCTGCGGGTGAGTCTTAAAAACTGTTTGACTTTATATGCTGCTGACATGTGGTGTATGCGTTATAAGCAATGGGATACACATCTCTGTTTCTCAAGTAGACAACAACCTGTCATCTTGGTTTCCCGTTTACCCTTTTTCATTTTCTGTTTTGCAAGCCATGAACAGATCTCTTCAGAAATTTTCTTATGCTTTTCAACTAACCCTCCGTTTCTGGAAATAAATTCCTTAATAATACGAAGCTTCCTCTGCATGCAATGTTAAGACTCTCATTTATGCTATCCGTCTGACAACTGTATAAATTATGTACTGGCCCTATCTTCAGGGGGAAAACCTCCCGTACTCGCTGGAATTCCGGAAGGCATTGTCAAGACTTCCGGACATGGAGCGGTTGATTGCACGTATCTTTTCTAGCATGTAAGGGAGTAGCTGGATTGAGGAGATGTTATTTCTTGCATTTCATCTTTATATCAATGATCTACTAAACATTTTCGTTAAAAAATTCGTTGTGTTACATGTTACAGTGAAGCTAGTGGAAGAAATGGAGATAAAGTGGTTCTATATGAGGATGTGGCAAAGAAGCAGCTGCAAGAGTTCATATCAACTCTTCGTGGTTGTGAAACAATGGTAGAAGCATGCTCGTCCCTTCGTGTTATTTTGAAGCATGATAAATCGAGGCGGCTGCTTCAGTTACTTACACCTGGTATCATCGTACTCTCCATATTCACATTCTTAGACTGGTGAATCCACAGCATCTTACATACTTTTTATGGCAGGTCAAAGTCTTCCAGACATCTCACCCTCCATTAAGTATTTCAAGGATGCTTTTGACTGGGTAGAAGCTCACAGTTCTGGACGTGTAGTACCTCATGAAGGAGCTGATGAAGAATATGATTTTACCTGCAAAACGGTAAAAGAATTGGAATCCAATTTGACAAAACATCTGAAGGAGCAACGAAAATTACTCGGAGATGCATCAGTGAGAATTTAACTTCCATATATGTTTTTCCCTCCTAAATGCCTAATCAATTGAAGGCACTGATCAGAGCTTTGGCGATCTTTTCCAGATAAATTATGTTACAGTTGGCAAAGACGAATACCTCTTGGAAGTTCCTGAAAGTTTAAGTGGGAGTGTTCCTCAGGATTATGAATTATGCTCATCCAAAAAGGTAAAGAAAATTGCTGTTGTTAGGAGGATATATAGTCTTCTCACAATTGCCGAAGTATCCACACTGTGTGAAGAGAGCTTGATTTTAATTATGGAATTTTCTAACTGTTTACATCCATCTTTTCAGGGCGTCTTTCGATATTGGACTCCTACCATCAAGAAATTATTAAAAGAGCTAGCACAAGCGAAATCTGAAAAAGAGTCAGCTCTAAAGAGCATTTCACAAAGATTGATTGGACGTTTCTGCGAGCATCAAGAAAAATGGAGACAGTTGGTTTCTGCAACAGCTGGTATGGACGAATTTATTTTTTATAATTTTTTGTTTAAATGCCAACTTTAGTTCTTCTTTTCTTTTAAGTTGTCACTTGTCAGTATCTTCCTCCAGAAAATGAGTTTTTCCTAGCCGATACCTGTTAATTTCTTTCACCCGGGTGTTAGCTTTGTGAGTCATGCTTTCGAGCCTTTCCGTCGTGAGCATTTGTCGAGTCAGTTAGAATCGAATTTGATTCCACACTAGGGAGTTTAATAGAATTAGGCATGCAAACAAAGTGTGCGCTTAGATCTTTCGGTGGATGCGTTGTTGACATGAATTTATTCTATTGCAGAGCTGGACGTATTGATCAGCCTCGCTTTTGCAAGTGATTCCTACGAAGGAGTAGGATGCCGCCCAGTAATATCGGGTTCTACATCTGGTGATGTTCCACACTTGTCCGCCACTGGTCTAGGGCATCCGGTCCTGAGGGGTGATTCATTAGGCAGAGGCTCTTTTGTACCAAATAATGTAGAGGTTGGTGGTTCTAAGCAGGCCAGCTTCATCCTCCTCACAGGCCCTAATATGGGTG
>KE154717.1:108377-140233 GCA_000411075.1 Sisymbrium irio | reverse complement strand
TGCCGCTAAATCATCATCAACGGCGGTGATGACATCAGAGGAGATACGGAAGATGTTGTTTAGTGCCACGGCGATGGTAAGGTCATCGTTTAGCTACTATGAAGGGATTCTTCCTTGGTTTACTACTAGAAGTTATAGTACTAATAGTAATCCGGCGGTTGATGCGGTGGTTGCTGCTACGTCGGTTGGAAGGTTGGAGGCAGAGACGGAGGAGGAAGGTAGGCCGGAGTTTTTGAGCCGGCAACTGTCGGGAAGAGGGTGGAAACCAAGCTTGGATCCAATCAAGGAGAAGAAAGCAAAGAAGAAAATCCATCAACGGTTCTTGTTTTAGTTACGGTGTCGTTTCAGTTTGTAACCAACCCTTTTTCTTCGTATTTTGTTTCTACTTGTGCTATATATTCGTATACCTTTTAAGTTTCATTACGTGCGTGTGTGTATGTACGCCGGCCTAGAGAAATTCACGTGAACCCCAATACAATCTTATGCAGTTTTTAAAAATTTATGTTGTTTTTTTTTTTTTGACAAAGAAAAATACAGAGCATGGCTTAATCATTACGACTAAAAAACACAAACGAACCTCTATGAATCTTAGATGTAAATAGTTGAGTGGCCAACTTGGGCAGATCCTGCAACCGAGAAGGTAAGGTTGGGTTGAACCCCACTGAAGGTTGAGTATGCGTTAAGGCGCATGTAGCAAGTTTGTCATGTAAAACGAGCCAAGTAATGAAGGAGTGGCGAGAAATGGGTTGTGAAAACCAAATTGTTCAATACCAACTGACTGGAGGACTCATATTTTGTAGTTTGTTCCCAAGCTTTTTTAGTTGGAGAATAAGATCATAAACATATCAAGCACATTTCTCCAACACAACATCAATACCTGTTTTTTGAGGAAAGGGAACAGATTGTATGCGTTCGTGTCTTGGATATATGGGCCCCCACAACATTGTCGGAGAGCCCATCTTTGATCGTGAACAACTTTTGCAACTATATATGGCTGATCAACGCATACCTAAAATACGACTATACGAGTTCCAAAGTTGACCAGCAACATCAATAAGCCCATCTTTGATCGTGAACGGGAGTTTAACCGGTTGTCAAACCAGAACGATGTGGAGGATAATCTATCATCGACCTTTACTCAACTAAATTTTGCCTCCAATGATGATCTTAGTTTGAACAACTTCTAAAGACTTTAAAAACAGTTTTTTTTCCTTTTAAAATATGAATTGCATGCATAATAAGTTTTATTTTTGCATGCATAATAAGTTAATAACTAACATTTCTTCAATAAAGTTATAAATTGCATGACAAAATCCAAGCTTTTTTATTTAGTTCGATCTCATGAGAGAAAATTATTCTGTAGTAAACATTTTTAAAAATTCTATGGTAATTTCATGCATCCATTCTTTAACATGTTTTCCACTACCGAGGATCTTAAATTCGATGGATCTTAACACATTCACCTCTGATGAGATGAATACCAATTCAACAGAAAAACCAACAAACTATGAATTCTAGTTTAGAATACGGAAAAACAAACTTTGAGAAAATTATTAAATTTAAACTACAATAAAAATCAACAGGTTAAAATTATTTATCAAGAAAATAGATTTTAGGAAAATGGGCTAAATGTTTTCAAATCTTTAGTTTCCAAAAAAATAAAATATTATTTAACCAATTATTATATATTAACTTCTTCTTTTTGGGTCAAAATATATATCAATCGTTTTCTATTGGGGTTATAACGATTTAAACCATTTTTGAAGTAGTTAACTATATACTATATAATATAAAAACATTTTTACAACACCGTTTCAACCAATTTTTCCGACCATTTTCGATTATTTCTTTTTTACTCAATATTTCTTTTAAAAAACTCATCTTCCACTTCAAGTATATTTTCCTAAATTGTCTTTATTTTTACATATTCTTCTTCTTTTTAAGACTTGGACTCACGCAAATTCCCTACTTTGTACTTTGTTTCTGAGTTTCTCTTGTTTTTTTGTACTCATATTTATTCAGTCTATTCATTTTATTTGAGTACGAGCGAGTTTTCAAACATATATTTCCAGTATATGTTTCGAACTCCCACATATTTATTCTTTTTTTCCATGTAAAAAATGTTGAGTATCCCAATTACAAATATAAACGTAGCGATCTAGCAATGATAGTTAAAATACATTATCATAAATTATAGATGTGAATGTGGGTAAAATTTGGATAAGGGAATCTTTAGGGCTTCACAACAACTTTTGCTTATTGGACAGCAACACGTATTGAGAATTGAAGAGTTTACATTTAATATACTGTATCTATTTTAGTTAAATATATAGCTTAAATAACAAGTTACCATTTGATGCGATCTCACCAGAAGGTATTATAACTTATTACATTACGTTTTAATTAACACAATATAACCCTAATAGACAAATCAATGTCTAGCTGTGTACAATTAATGAATAAATCGAAATTAGTGGCAACTAATGAACCACTCACAAGATTGCTTTCGCATCTCTGCAAACTTAACATTATAAAAAGGGCAATCTGGGCTGAAGTTTGACTAATCTGGTGTGAACTGAAGTACTTCAGTCGTTAATTATAATAATAGATTTGAAATGTGAATAAGAATTGAGCCTAAAAATGAAACGAGTTGGCGCCATGCATCCGAGTTTTGTTTACCACAGTGCCAGTAGGCCGATTACTATTTGATCAGACTCTTGTCATAACTAATCTTTAATTCTCTATATTTATATAAATTAAAAAATTATCTTCGTATTCATATAAATAGCAAAAAGTACACTCCAGTTGCAAAGTCTGTATGATTAATCTTTGTGTATTCAGTAGACGTAATATTAAACGTTGAGTTTTTTTTTCACATTAAACGTTGAGTTTATAAATGCAAAAATGTAGTAGTCATTCATATATTCAATTTGAGTTAAGAATTTAAGTTAAGTTTTTTACTAATATACACACAATTAAAAAAAATCAGTTTTGAAAATTAATGTAACATATTTTTCAGTTTGTTTTTATGAGAAAACGCGATTTAATGTACAATTAGTAAAGCTCCCACCAAACAACGACTACTCGGCAGCTGTTCCTGCAGAAATATAAGAAGGTATCCAATGAGAGGAAAAAACAGTTCATTCCACTGAAATTTTATTTTCAGTTTCATTTGCCATCGTTTTACTTTTATAGTGACAGGTGTCGCCTAATTGGTTGATTTAGTCTTATTCCAACTACACAAACATAAAATCCCAACAGCTGATTATAATGAAAAATCAATGCGTATACGGCATACGGACGACAAAACATGCAAAGAATTAGGAGAATTTTATTATTTTTTCATCACAAATTAAACATATAAACATTTCAGAATTTCAGAAAGGCCGATAATTTTCCTTTAAAACAAATTTGTATTTACTTGGATCTTCGTTTAGGGAAGACAAAAAAATATGTTTGAATCCCAAAACATAACATGTGTTTGCCCACTTGAAACATTAATGACTTGCTCTCTTCTAACTCGGCACTTTGTATCTTCAACATATAAAATTTGATGTAAATTTTTATAGTTTTTAAACGACCACCATTATGTTTCATGTCATAATTTTTCTTTTAATTATTTCCTTATGGATTTTCTATACTGAGCATACCTACACGAACTAGCAGCCTTAGCTGTATATCCATAAGACAATTTATTACGGTAGAGTTGCGTATTTATTATAAACAAAACATTAATTAAATACATACTAGGAAAAAATGAAGAATATACGATGGAGGACTAAAAACACAAGATCCACAAAACTAAACTAAATTAAACTAAATTAAACACAAGATCCACTCATTTGTCTTTCAAATAAAATGAATATCAGGTTCACGATTTTGATCTGCTAAATTTTCAACTCGAGTGAAAACTATAGAATTTCATGTTGGAATTGACTTTTTTTGGGGTAAAGTTATATATATATATTATATGTACATATCTGACCACTGATACCTCAATTCCGTAATGTTATATATATTATATACGTATCTTTTTGCTGATTATCTCCATTCCAAATTGTTATTTCACTCGAAACAAACCATAGAATCAAGATGACCCGATTGGCAACCATGTATCAAATCATGTAATTGTCTAGTGTTTGCATCAAGTTATAACCGTTTTAACCTCGAATAACTCTGAGAATCATCGGCTCACAACATACCCAGGTACATAAAATAAACAATATAATAAATTATATAATAGTAAACCAAAGAATAGAATAGAAAAAAGAGGTTAAGAGCTGGATACGTGAGCTGTGAAGACATGTCTGTATAGAAAGAAACCAAAGCAGACTCTTTGATACATAGAGAACTTGTCATGTTATTTTGCAATTATGGCATCCTCTGCTGGCCCCTTTCATACATTGGAGCCCAATTCAAGACTTCATTGTAGAATCATTTATTATTCCTAGGATAAGACATATACATGCATATATATTATGATTTTGTGAATACCACAGTTATCAGTCATGGTTAATTTTCTCAGAATCTAAAACATTTTCCAGAGAGAATTGTTGGTGTATGTAAGGGAATCGAATCATAAACCTATAATATTTGTATTCGAGTGACCAATAATTCATAGGGTTTTAGCTCGTAAGATTGTACTTTTCCAACATTATGGTACAACTAGGGTACCTAAATAATAAAAATACATAATTAATAATCTAATGGTTGTGTTATTTTGGAGTTTATGAATGCTTCGTTTAATTAATATGTTTCTCGTGGCGCCTATAGCTAACATACTGTCAAAAATGGTTTTGGTGTTAAGATCGTTTTTTTTCCCATTGGAATTATATTTTTGAAGCAAACGGAAGTTACAGTCGAACGTACCAAATACATATTCCAAGAAAGATATATTTCTAAAGACAAAGTCCAAAGTGGAGGATCATAAGAGAAATACAAGAATCGAATACATTAAAATCATAATAAGATAAAAAGAGACATAAACAAAATATTTAAAAACTTCTGGAACCTAACCGACCAAAAAAATCTAAACGTTCCCATTACCAGTCCGAAGAACTTATTTAACATTAAACACGAGATGAACAACTCAACAACATGAGCCGCAAAACGAAATCAATCTGAAAAAGACCTTATCCGGACCCAATCAAGACCTGTTTCAGCTTTATTAAAAGTAGAAGCCAAAGAAAAACGGAGGACAAAAACAACATTACCGAAACCAATTGGTTTGCAAACAAGATTACCAAAGACACCGAAAAAGCATAGGCACAAAGAACAGAACCTTGACAGTCGACTAGGAAAAGACACCAAAGAGAACTATAAAGAGCACCCTCAAACTAGCACTCGGAAACGATGATTTTACCTCAATAACTAACAGATTATCGTTATACATTGAAGATAATTTTAGATCATAAAATGGGTTAATACTTAATATCACTACTATACTAGTTCAGACCTACTCTTTGAAGCGACTCCATGGTTATACTAGTTTCGTTTATTGACTCGATTCCTTATCGAATATATATAAAAAGTCTTTGAAAAAGAAAGAAAGATGTGTATTAAATTATTATAAGAAAAAGTCAGTATTGATTTTTACCCCAAAATATCAGAGTCAATATTGATAGAATCCTTAGGAGTATATAATTAAGAAGACTCGAGAGCAAGTATGCAATGACGAATTCCATGAGATTTGTCTTCATCAAATGATGGTGAAAATTCCCCCGCGAGATCCTTTTCTGTTCGCTTTATTCCCTTCAACTTAAAAAATGAAAACATTATTGATTTATTCGGGATGAAATAACACTTTAGATTAGGCATTTATCCTTGTAGATTATTTTATGATCTCGTCGCGTATGAGAATGCCACGTTGAGACTTATTCTTGTCATTAACGCAAACCATTTTCTTCTTATTATTTAATTATACTTTTTATTTTTCTGCCAGCTAAATTATTTCCCTTTCATTTAAACAATTTTCTCAACGTGATCTATATTAACTAATAACTACTATATATGTTTCTTTCTCGTTTTAAAAGGTTCATTACCTAAGTTTTCTTTTAAAAAAGAAGTTCATTACCTTGTTGAAAAAAAGTTACTCCATTTCTTTTGCCATGGGGTTTAATGGTATTCTTATCTAACGAAAATGGTACGGGGAAGCTAACGAAGTGCACAAATATACCTTCGCCGAAGGATTTTTTTTTTTAACACCAAAAGATAAAATTTTAGCATTTAACATTTAACACCTTTTTATATGCAAAATATTATGAATTGGAGCTTTAGCAAAACAAGTTAGAAAAATACGACGATGCTAATTCTTAAAGGTAAAAGCTAGCAATGGTTTTGCGGTCATATAAAAACAGAGATTGTCTGTATCCATATTTGTGTAAATATTGGAAAGCTTATCTAACGGCTGTACCATTTTTGGTGTAAGATCTCTTATCGGTTTATATACTTTAAAAAGTAATATTGAACACAGACTTTGATTCATTTTCACTTTCTTCAAAAAAAAGTTTTGAAAAATTTATTGCGTCTTACCTTGAGCGGTATAATTGTTGCGTGCATGAGATATCAACAGCAACTGCAAAAAGCAAAGCTGTTAGTTGGAGAACATTTACTTTTGTACCTTTGTAAATTTATTGAATTTGTATATACATCTACAAATATAGATAAAGCTCAAATACATATACATACTTTTAGATAAATACATTATTTGGTATTTTGAATCTATATTTTGAGTGAAATTTTTTTCATCTACAGATAATCATAATTGTATTTATACTAGTCACCTAATAATTAGTAACTTTTCATCTTGTACGTTAACGAGTTTATCTACATTGTCTACGGCTAAAAACTGGTCACGTTCTAAAAAATAAAAAATTACTTTTATTTTAGAGAGAGACTTTAAAGCAAACCAAAGCAGGCCATCTTTTGATCTATCTTGTACCCATATATATACATGTGCATTCATTGAAAAGTTAAACTATAATTAAACAAAGCCGAAAGCTTTCCCCCAGTTGAGATTACACTAAACGAATTATAAAAAAAATCTAAACTGCTGCAACAAAAATAAGTAACAACCAATTAGTATAAAACTAGCATGTGTCTTGTATTATTTTGTGTGTTCAACTCGATTATCTAGCAATCAATTGGTCACTTATTTTTACCATATAAGTTTGGATATCACTACCAAAATTTATTCAAGTTAAATTAGTTAAGATGAAAAAAGAAAAATGCACAAACGGAAATGACTAAAAGCGAGTATTTTGGCTTTGAACAAAACTTGTGGTGATTAGTAAATAACTAGACACAACAGAAATGTAACACTGTTTCATTCTTGCAACTATTTAGAAGTCTTCACTATTTATAAAAGAAAGTCCAAAAAAATGTTTCTATCGTAAAAAAAAAAAAAAGAAAAAAAAAAACATAATACTATTAATGTATTTGAGGAAATAATGAATGAGGGGGTGGAATCATGTAGACGAATGGCTAAGCAATAGTGTGGTTTTTGGGTTGCCAGCTAGGAGAGCCCTCAAAAGGATCCAAAGAGCTTGATCCAAGGGGTATATCCGTCATATCGACATTCATCTTCTATTACACAACTCTCTTCCATATTTAAGACACTTCAATTCTTCACATGAATTTCAAAAATCTCTCGTGCTCTCCACTTTTCCTTTGCCCTCTCTCTCTCTCTCTCACACACTTTAAATAAAAAAATTGGTTCGCTGTGTATATATATATTAAATAATTATTTAATTTTCCGGATCGAGAGTTATCTC
This sequence comes from Sisymbrium irio, assembly GCA_000411075.1. NCBI lineage: Eukaryota > Viridiplantae > Streptophyta > Magnoliopsida > Brassicales > Brassicaceae > Sisymbrium > Sisymbrium irio. The sequence goes on along the minus strand of KE154717.1, from coordinate 132,461 downwards.
CGTCCATGTTCTGATTAGTTTGCACGAGAGAGAAGACCCCGAAAGTTACGCCAATGGCGGTTTATGGCGAGAAGAAGCATTGGTGGCTCCGTAACAAGAAGGTTTTTCCAAATTCCAAATCAGTCTCATGTTTTCATTCTTCTCTCTATAATCGAATTGGATCTGATGTTTGTGTGTTGTTATGTTTCGATACGTGAATCCCAGATCGTGGATAAGTACATGAAGGAAGCGAGGAGTTTAATAGCTAGCCAAGATCCTAACGACGTCAAATCAGCTCTTGATCTTCTTGAATCTGTTCTCTGCGTCTCACCTCGTTACGAACTCGCTCTTGAACTCAAAGCCAGATCGCTTCTTTACCTCCGTCGATTCAAAGACGTTGCTGATATGCTCCATGATTACATTCCGAGCCTTAAATTATCCGGTGAAGACTCCGGTATCGGTTCGTCTGAGCTCTCTTCGACGCATTCGTCTCGAGAATCGGGTAGGCTTCTGAACGATTTGCCTAGTCATGGTGGTGATGACTCGTCTTTCAAATGCTTCTCTGTCTCCGATTTGAAGAAGAAAGTCATGGCAGGTGTCAGTAAAAACTGCAGCGAACAAGGGCAATGGAGGTAATTACTACTTTTTTTACTAATTAAAATGACCCACCCACCCGGTTTTTAATTTTATTGATTCGGATCTTTTTTTGTTTGTTTCTGTTACAAACAGATATTTGGTTCTAGGTCAAGCTTGTTGCCATCTAGGTCTAATGGAAGACGCAATGGTCCTTCTCCAAACCGGTAAACGTCTAGCAACCGCCGCGTTTCGTCGTCAGAGCATCTGTTGGTCCGACGACAGTTTCATTCTCTTCTCCTCCGCCGACGGTGGTTCTTCTCCTCCTTCCTCTTCCTCCTCCGTCGTCGTTTCGTCCTCGTCTCAGCCGTCATCTCTCACCGAATCCGAAAGCGTCGCTCACGTTCTATCTCACATCAAACTCCTCTTACGACGACGCGCCGCCGCACTCGCTGCTCTAGATGCCGGACTCTACTCCGAATCAATCCGTCATTTCTCCAAAATACTAGACAGTCGCCGTGGCGCGCCGCAGGGATTCCTCGCGGAATGCTTTATGCACCGTGCCTCAGCTTACAGATCCGCCGGGAGAATCGCTGAATCCATCGCCGACTGCAATAAAACCTTAGCGTTAGATCCCTCATGTCTTCAAGCCTTGGAAACCAGAGCCGCGTTGCTCGAGTCCGTTCGGTGTTTCCCCGATTCGCTTCACGACCTTGAACACCTGAAACTCCTCTACAACTCTATCTTACGTGACCGTAAACTTCCCGGTCCGGTTTGGAAACGGCATAACGTCCGGTACAGAGAAATACCGGGAAAATTATGCGTTTTGACCTCTAAAATCCAGCAGCTGAAGCAGAAAATCGCAAACGGGGAAATCGGTAACGTCGATTACTACGCTCTCATGGGAATCAGACGCGATTGCTCGAGATCAGAGCTGGATCGTGCTTACTTGTTACTCAATTTAAAGCATAAACCGGAGAGGTCAATGTCATTTATTGACCGGTTTGAGTTAACCGAGGACGAGGAAGAATTAGACTCGGTTAAGGATCGGGCCAGAATGTCGACTTTATTACTATACCGATTGATTCAGAAAGGTTACTCCTTCGTGACAAGTAACCTTGCGACTACGGAACAAGCGGCAGAGAAGCAACGTAGAGCCTCTGCCGCCGTAACGGAAATCCATAAGAGTAATAACATCGAAACGCCGGTTAGAGTGGGTGTGGTTGCGGCGAATAATAATAATAATAATATGAACGTGGTGAAAGGAGTGTTTTGTAGAGATTTAACGGTGGTTGGGAGTTTGATTGCACGGACCGGGTTTAATCAACCGATTCCGGTTAAATACGAAGCGCTTAGTTGCTGAATTTGTTTCTTTCTTCTTCTTCTTCTTCTTGAATTCTGCAGTTTGTACAAAAGAAAAGGCAGATCACATTGGATGAAATTATGGATAATAAGAATATTGTCTGCCCGAGAATTTTGGAGCTTTCTCTCTTGTTTGTTTCTTCTTTATTCCTCTCTTGCCTAAACGACAAAATACCAAAAGAAGTGTAATATTATGAAACTGTGTTTGGTCGATTTCGATTGAATATTTTGTAGCAAAAATGTCTAATATAAACATCTTCTTTTTAACTTTTAAACCGAATATACAAAACACATTATAATGACTTTGCAAACGATTACAGCAAATGACAAACGCATTCTGCATTTACATGTTTGAGAAAGAAATTTGTTGCTTAAAATGTAATTGCGACGAATGAATAATCTAAGTATCATATTTATATCAAATAATAACGGCTCATTGCTATAATAACTGGGAAGTTTTGTATTTCTTATACGTATTTTTAGTTGAAAAGCTAATATCGTTTCTCGAGTTAATATATATAATTAAAATTTCCTTATTCTTATTTCTTCCATCACTATCTCTTAAATTAATACGAACCAGCAATGGCAGATACAACCCATGAATGTTAGGGAAAAAAAATAATGAAAAATTTAGATTTTTGTTTTTCACATGATCTTTGCTGGTACCATTTAAAGAATTATGCAGATCTAATGTGGTTTTCCTTATTTAAAAAAAAGCTTTAAAAGGTAGTCTTTTTGTTAACAAGTGGAATACTTTATGATACAGTGCAAATTTAAATATTGTTGAGAAGTGAGTATATAGTGAAAAAGTTGAAGAGATCATAACTTTTTTGATTGTTTTGTCTCTTTTCTCATGAGTTGTTGTCGACTAGTTAATTTCCTTATTGCTTATATACATGTTAAGTAACAGCGTAGGTTTGTTATTAGACTCACTAAACTGATAGATAGAAATGTGCGTAACAAACTGCTTTCTCTAAGGAAATAGGGTTGCAAGCTTATGAAGATCGGATGATTACTTGATTTAAAACAAGAGGAGCAGCCGGAAGAAGCCACTACCTCAGTCTTATATTAAATTATTTTCTTAATTTGTTAGAATGACATTTATTAGACGGAACATGAATGGTATTTCTTCCACTTAATTTATCTATCGATACATTATCGAGTACATTATCCTTTAAAACAAGAGAGAAAAAATCCAGTTGAAGTCAATGTCAAAATCCAATTCAATTTGGTGGTTGGAAAAGTAAAGGTTTTTTGCTGTATCAAAAAATTGTATAGTTAAAAGTTTCAGGCGAATGAAAAGAAAACGAGAAGAAAAGGTTAAGAAAAACAAAAGAAAAATTGACAGAAGTCCAATCAATAGCACTTAAATCAATGAAACTAGCAACGGACAAAACTTTCTTCTCTTTCAGACATGACATTTCGAAAGGTTCATGGATGTGTATATATATAGTTATTATAATATTATTTGTTGCCCATAAGCCATAACTTTGGTTCTGCTTTTATTCACTTTCCCATTGGGATTTTTGTCTTTTCTTTTCTTCCTTCTTGAATCGCTGTGAAACTTTTGTGTGTCTTTGCATGCCACAGATCAGACAGCACATTGGTAAATGAGTGTTTCTCGATTTTACCAAGGTAAAAACTATACAGGTTCTAAGGCTAATCGGATTAGGGTAATTAAGACGAGGCCAAAATTAAATTACAAAAGCAAATTCTCATTCGAGCTCATTTGGTGACACTGTAATGTTCTTTAAAATATTTTATCTGTTTCTAAATATTTGAGGCTTTAGATACATACATAAGAATTTCAGCATTTGACTGTTTCTAAAAAATATCAACTAAAATACTAAGTAAATGTAATTCAACCAAATTTTTTTTAATGTAAAATATAATCAGTTACATAACCTTTGATAAAGTTAAAATTAATTAAAATTTTCAAAACATCAAACACTTTTTGAAAATATGTTTTCCAAAACATAAAAAACCGGAAAATACTTTAATTGTTCCATATAACTTTTCAACTAGGAATATATATTATGTTGGAATTAAATTCACATTTTGATATAAAATAAATCACTTCATAACTACTTATTACCTCTTTTCCAAAAATTAATTCAGAATTGATTAGTTACACTAACAATAAATATTTGTTTAATAACTATGTAATGAATTTTTTTTTTTTGGGGGCTGAAACCATGAAGTGATTTATTTACGTCGAAATGTGAATTTGAATTCAACATAATTTATATCCTTGACTAAAACAAACTCAAAAGAAATTGGGCTGTATAATAAACCCAAGTGAGGCCCATTAGTGACGATTTTGCTTTCTCCCGCCGAATACAAACAAACCCGAAAAAGAAAAAGAAAAATAGTTTTGTTTAAATAAGGTCAAAACTCGAAAGTTTTCAATTTCCCCCGCTTCATACATTTTCCCCCAAAAATTAATTAAAAGCTTCCCCGAGACGCTCTCTCTCTATCTCAGTCTCAAATCTGGGTTTTTGTTTGTAAAGAGTAACTTTAATTATACACACAAGAAGCGAAAGAGATGGTGGAGTCGGGTTCTCCTCCGAAGACGTTTTCGAGTGTTCGATTCGCTCTCGTTGGATTCAATCCCATCGATGGGGACGCGGTAATTGGAAAATGGATTTATTAGGGTTTTTGATTTAATTTTTTTAGGGGTATTTTGATTGGTTCGGTGGTAAATAGTTAAAAGTTTGTTATTTTACTTTATCTGCAGTTAAGGTCAAAGCTTGTGAGCGGTGGTGGTGTTGATGTTGGCCAACACACTCAAACCTCTACTCACCTCATCGTAGACAAGCTTGTTTATGTAAGTCTCATTTTCTCTATTTTTTTATTAAAAAGGTTTCTTTTTTTTATTTATTTATTAATTGTCTGTTGGGTTTGGGATATCATAGGATGATCCGGTTTGTGTTGCTGCTCGAAGCAATGGGAAAGTGGTTGTTACTGGCTCTTGGGTTCATCACAGCTTCGACCTTGGAACGCTTATTGATGCAAATTCGGTCTCTCTCTCTCTCTCTCTCTGCTTTATGGTTAGTTTCATCAAAACGTTAATCGAAATAAGGGGATTGCTTATTTTTTTGTTTCTGTTACTGTTGGCAGGTTTTGTACAGACCACGTAGAGATTTGAATGGCATTCCAGGTTCCAAAAGCTTAGTTGTGTGTTTGACTGGGTACCTACGTCAAGATAGAGACGACATCATGGTGTGTGCTTGTTGTTTGGGATTTGCTTTGCTTTACATCTCCTTTTTCCTAACTGTAACTTGTTTTCTTCCTTTTTTTTTTCCTTTAGACAATGGTTGATTTGATGGGTGGGCAGTTCTCGAAGCCGTTGGTTGCAAACCGAGTAACCCATCTTATATGCTACAAGTTTGAGGGTGAGTCACTTATAGATAGTGGGGAAAGGTTTTTCTGGGTGGGGTGGGGGATAACCATTTGATTGGAGTCTTTCTTTCTTTCTTTCTTTCTTTCTTCTTAGGAGAAAAGTATGAGCTTGCCAAGCGGATGAAGAGGATTAAATTAGTCAACCACCGGTGGTTAGAGGACTGGTGAGAGACATTCAAGAGTTTTCTTCTTACTCTTTTTGTTTTGTCCATGCCCATTCAGATTCTTACACTTTGTTTTTCAGCTTAAAGAGTTGGAAGCTCCTTCCTGAGCTTGAGTACGAGATAAGGTAAAATTGCACACATCTACCTCTATCCCGTCATTGCTAGTCTATAGAGTTGGTATAGTCTCTCTTTGAGTATTGGCATCACAAGAAATGGGTTTACGGATCCCATGCTAGCCTGATTTCTATTAGTTACTAATTAGCAGCTGTTTATGTCTACATGAAAACACACACACTCCCACTACAATCTGATTACTTCCTCTTTTCTCAGTGGCTACGAGCTGGAGATGATGGAGGCTTCAGCTCGGGATTCTGAGGACGAAGCAGAAGATGCTCCTGCGAAGCGTGCAAACACCAGCCCTCTTGGTCTTAGGGTCGGTGCTGTGGCTCATGTTGAAATGTCTAAGCCGGGAGGAAAAGATATCACGGTTGTTCAAACTAATTCAGGCGAACAGGACGGTTCATCATTCTGTAATACGTCCAAAGAGAATTGGTTAACTCCGAAAAAGATGGACCGATCTCTTGAAGCCATGGTCTCTACTGATGCAGTTGCTGCTCAGGAGCATAATAATCAGAGAACAAGCACATTTCAAAAGACGTCTGAGCGAAGGATGGGCAGAGTGGAGACCGATGACTCAACATCTATTAACATGAGTATCAGAAGGCATTCTTCTCTTGCCACTTATTCAAGGAAAACACTTCAGAGATCGCCAGAAATAAGTACCTTGAGAAACGAGTCATGTGTCCAAGACGGTACCCTGAGAATGGATGACAGGGGCCCGAAAGCTTCTGCTGCCTTTAATGTCTCCACATCAAAATCAGGTTCTTCCGTGGAAAGAAGAACTACACCCTTTGAGGATCTTGACAATATTGATAAGTTGCGTGGCGAGGAGTCCCCTCCGTTGTTGCCTCAGGCGAAACTTACATATGGATCTGACTGTAGCAAAGGTTCAGAAAAGGTACAACACAACGAGGCAAGTAGTCCACGACCGGCTAGTTTGTTATTGCAAGCATTAAGAACAGATTCGCCTAAAGAAAACCGTAGGCCTGTGCTGAGCATTAACGATCCAACTGAAAGGGGGGAAGTAGGCCATAAATCACCTGCGAGTGATTTAAATGTGTTGTTACCCATGGAAGAGGCTATGTCAACTGCGGAGAATATCACTTCGAAATGTGCACCGGATGAACAACCGGAGATATCATGGACTGAGCCAATGGTGGGGAATATTTTGTTGCAGGAACCAAGATCAGGCTCACCTAAACAAAACCTTAGACTTGTGCCAAACATCAGTGACCACTCTGAAGGTATGGAAGTTGCACATAAGTTGGATGCGAGTGACTCAGCAACTAGGCTATTCAATTCGATTGGTGTGTTAATGGAAGCTGATAAGGGTGCATCAGATGTACCTGAAAGATCCGTAACTGATCCTTTGATGGTGAGATCTAGCACCTCTCCTGGGTCGGGTTTGATTGGAGTGAAGGATCAGCTAGAACCAGAGCTGCCCAAGAAGAAAACAGCTCCAAGAAAGAGTCTAGGCACTAGAGGCAGGAAAAAAAACCCCATTAACCAAAAGGGATCTATATGCTTTAGCGAATTTACACCAAAGGACGAGCACCCTGATTGTCCAATCAAAGGAAAAGTTTCGGCGCCAGCAACAGATAATGGCAATCAGAAAGAGATATCAAGTCCTGTCATAAATCCTGATGTTGTACCTGAAATGGCAAAACTCATTGGCTCAGAGACTGAAGCCCATCAGAGAATTGACTCTGAAGATAATAAATCTTATGCCCCGGGAGAGAAAAACCATCTTGTGAACCAAGATAAGCTGCAGGCTAAGACCCCCGAGGAAGCTGATGCAGAGGTGGAAATTGCAATGCTAGAACCGGATCTTACTGACGTTCCATCTAAAGATCCAAGTGATGGTGCATCACAATTAGAGGTCAATATGAGTATAAGTAAACTCGCAAGGGAGGCTACTGTAGGTAAAAATAGCCTTCGATGTGGAAAGAAAGAAAGCTCTTCTACAGCTGAAGTAGGAAAGTTTGGTATCAAGAAGACCAAAAAATCTGGTAATGAAGATGATGCCAAAGCAAACGATACTATGATGAAAGATAGAAGGGATAAATCAGCGAACAAGAAGGAGAACTTCGCATTGGAAAATAAATCTGGGAATGTCCGTTCTAGTGGAGACCAAAGCCCTGTTGCGGGAGAAGCATTGGTAAGAACTGAAGCTGAAACTAAGGATCCAAGCGATACTGCAGTGCAAGTACGAGTTGATAAGAATAATGGTAAACGCAGGAAGGGGGCCACTGTTGAAAATGATAGGCTTCAAAGTAGGAAGAAAAGAAGTTCTTCTACAGCTGAATTTGAAAAGCCTAGTGTCAAAAAGGCGAAAAAATCTGAAAAAACCGGTGACGTCAAAGCAAACGATAATTTGATGAATGATACAGGGATTAACTCTACAGAAGTGAAAGAGAATGTAGCAGTGGATAAGAAACATGAGGATGTGAGTTCTGATGGAGCCCAAAGCCGGGTCGCGAGAAAACCATTAGCAAGAAAGGAGGCAACAGCGAAGTATCCAAGTAATGCTGCAATCCAATTGGAGGCTGGTAAGAATAAGCGTAAAAACAGAAAGGAATCTACTGTAGAAAGATGTAGCTTTCAAAGTGGAAAGAAAGGAAGTTCTTCTACAATTGAAGTCGGAAAATCCAGTATCAAGAAGCCTAAAACAACTAAAAAAGAACGTGGCGCCAAAGCAGCCGACAATGTGATGAAAGACATAGTGGATAGCTCAGCAGAAGAGAAGGAGAACATTGCAGTGGATAAGAAATCTGGTGGAGACAGAAGCCTGGTTTCAGGGAAACCATTAGCAATAAAGGAAGCTGCGAAGTCATCTAAAATGGGTACTAAGGCGGATAAAGAGTCTAAGCAGGCGTTGGCCAGTACAAAAGTCTTACAGGAGCAAAAACAGGAGCCCAAGTTTTTTATTTTCAGTGGTCCTAAGTCCCAGAGAAAGGAATACCAGAAGATCATTAGGCTTTTAAAAGGAAAATGTTGCAGGGATTCTCATCAGTGGTGTTATCAATCAACACATTTCATTGCTCCTGAAATCCGTAGGACTGAAAAGTTTTTCGCTGCTGCTGCATCTGGAAGGTACAAATTAGTCCTTTAAATCAACTTTTTTATTGCTCCCTTCAGCATCATACATACTCTGTATTGTGTAGAACACCAAACTCAGCCCTTTTAGTAAGGATTTTCAAACAGTTTGCTACTATGAGCTTCTCCTTTGATAAAAACTGTAACTTTTCAATTTACTCAATCACGTTCCTTGATGCAGTTGGATTCTGAAGACTGATTATGTGGCTGATTCGAAGGAAGCTGGGAAACTATTACCAGAGGAGCCCTATGAATGGCACAGTACTGATCTTAGTGCTGATGGTGCAATAAGCCTTGAGTCCCCAAGGAAATGGCGACTAATCAAGGAGCAAACAGGACATGGTGCTTTATATGGAATGCGCGTTGTTGTATACGGTGACTGCACCATCCCTTCTTTGGTAAGTAATATCTTTCTCACAATAAAAATTGATGTAAAAATTGGTTTTCAACAGTTCAACACCAGAACGGTGGCATCTCTGCCAAATTTCTTTGTTTTTGATTTCTTTGGCAGAGTGAATTCGTTTATTAAGACAACTAAAATTGATTATATGTGTCAAAAAGAGCTCATGCAGAATGATCACTTTACAGTAAACCTTGTCTTTTTATTTTTATTTCTCCCTAAGCAGGATACGTTAAAGCGAGCTGTGAAAGCTGGGGATGGTACGATACTAGCAACCGCACCGCCTTACACTCGTTTCTTGAATCAAAACACCGATTTCGCGTTGATAAGCCCCGGGATGCCGCGCGATGACGTCTGGATCCAGGAGTTCATACGCCACGAGATCCCTTGTGTCCTCTCGGATTACCTTGTGGAGTATGTTTGTAAACCTGGATACGCACTTGACAAGCACGTGCTGTACAACACAAACATATGGGCAGAAAGGTCACTTGATAAGTTCCAGCTTAGTGCTAAAGACTGAAGGGAAAGAAGAAACTGTAGGTTTCAATTCTTTTTTCTTTTTTTATTTAAATAAGTTCATTCTTCAACTAATTTTACATGGCTGTAACAGGAAAAACTTTTTTCATGTGGTTAGGACCCGTTCCATCCATCACGATAATGAATCCAAAACTAGTCAAGAACGTTTATGATCTCCCGAAGCACAAGTTTCCCTTGGTTATAATAAGTATAGGAATATATTCTCCATATCTTGTTGTAATCTTTTCATGTATATCAATTCCTTAGATATAGGAAGTCTCGTGTGTATAAATATCATGTTCATTTTATGATCCTTAAACCTTTTTGCTTCGACGACTTTATCATGTCATCGTCCACATTTACTTCCTCTGCAACTCCAGGCAGTGCAATGATCATTAAACCCAATGATCCACTTAATCCTATTTTGTCCATCAACATGAGTACTATGACAAGACTCACAGCATCCAACTACATCAGCTGAAGCCTTCAGGTCTCACTTTTTCTTGATGGTTATAATCTAAAACAGTTTATCACTGATGATGTTGCAGTTTCTCCACTAACCACTCAAATCAACGGACTAACAACTCCAAACCCAGCTCATCTCGAATGGCAAAAACAAGAAAAACTGATCTTCTCTGCCTTGCTTGGATCTCTCTCGGTGACAATTCAACCCCTTGTGTCTACCGCAACGACATCTCTTGAAGCTTGGAACATCCTCCGACCTACCTATGGTCGTCTGTCGAGAGGACACATGAAGCAAATTAAAGAGCAACTAAAAAAGAGCAGCAAAGGACAACTCTCCATTGATGAATATCTTCAATCTATGAAGACAAAATCCGATCAACTTGCATTGCTTGGAGAACCTCTTGATCATGAAGATATCGTCGAATACATCCTCGATGGTCTTGATGATGATTATAAGGGTATTGTGGAGCAGATCAATGGGCGTGATTCTCCTCCATCGTTTGAAGAACCGAGAGACAAGCTTGTCAACAGAGAAGCTGCAATACTCTGTCTCCAACCAACTACAGCTCTTCTGGTTACTGCAAATGTGGCGACGAACAAACCACAGCCAAATTACCGATCTTTGTCGTCCCAACAAGATTCACGGTACCAGTCTCAGTTTTACAACAACCGCCCAGCTCCACATCAGAACTCCTTCTCCTCTCGACCCTCTCGACCTTATCTTGGCAAGTGTCAAGCGTGTGGAGTGCAAGGTCATAGTGCTCAACGAAGCACACAGTTTCTAATCGTGGCTACCCATGGCTCTTCTTCTTTCCAACCTCAGTCCTTTCCATGGCCACCTCGAGCAAATGCTGCTATCATGTCTCCTTCATCAGACACTCCCTCCTGGCTTCTCAACTGTGGGAGTTCTCACCATATTGATGCAGACTTGAACAACCTGGCTATTCACTCTCCTTATCAGGGAAATGAAGCAGTTACTCTCGGTGATGGTTCTAGACATCCGATCACACATACTGGTTCTGTGTTACTCCCTCTACCTTCTCGTTCTATTATGTTGAATGATGTGCTTTATGACCCAAATATTGTGAAAAATCTTATGTTTGTTCGTCAAACATATGCTGATAATGGTGTTTCCATTACTTTTGATCCATGGTCTTTTCAGGTGAGGGATCTAACCACGGGGGCGCTGCTCAAAACAGGACAAACTAAGAATGGATTGTATGAGTGGCTAAGTTCTTTTCCGTCTTCCACAAAAATTCAAGTCCTTTCTGCATTAAAAACTTCCATGACTGATTGGCATTCATGCCTTGGTCATCCAGCTTTTGATCTTCTTAATCGTTTTTTATCTCAGTGTTCTTTACCATTTACAAACAAAATCTCTGCACCTTTGTTATGCAATTCTTGCTCTATGAATAAAAGCCACAAATTATCTTTGGAGAAAACACTATTTCCTCTTCTCGTCCTCTTAAGCTAATTTACTCTGATGTTTGGACCTCACCTCTCTATTCATTCGATGGCTACAAATATTATCTTATTTTGGTTGATCATCATATCCGGTACACTTGGTTTTATCCTCTTAAACGAAAGTCACATGTTTTTGATGTTTTCATTCGGTTTAAAGAGCTTGTTGAAAATTGTTTTCAAACTCGTATTGTTACTTTCTATAATGATAATGGAGGGGAGTTCTTAGCCTTAGCCTCCTTCCTTGCCAAAAATGGCATCTCTCATCGTACCTCACCTCCTCACACTCCCCAACATAATGGCATTTCCGAAAGGAAACATCGCCACATTGTAGAAACTGGGCTATCTCTCCTATCTCATGCTCACATGCCACCAGAATACTGGTCTTTTGCTTTTGCAACTGCAGTTTATCTCATAAACTGTCTACCTAGCTCTCCTCTGGACTTTAAAACTCCTAATGAGCTCTTGTTCTCTGAAAAACCGAATTATCTTTAACTTAGAGTCTTTGGCTGTCTTTGCTACCCCTGGCTTCGTCCTTATTCATCTCATAAACTTGCTTCTCACTCTGCTCCTTGTATCTTTGTTGGCTATTCACTGTCCCAGAGTGCTTATCTTTGCTTTGATCAACAGTCTTCTCACCTTTATGCTTCACGGCATGTTCAATTCTTCGAATCCCATTTTCCTTTTCAACATCAGTCAGCAACCATGCCTTCTTCCCCATTCATGAGCCTGATCTTGCTCCACCAGTCTCTGTTATTCTATCTGCATCTATTCTTGTTGCGAGTGTGCAATCTCGGGGTGATGATCTCTCGCCTCCCATGACCACAACATCAACGCCACCGCCTCTGGAGCCTGCTGGTCTGGCCACATCTCCAATGCCAAATCCCTTTGTTCCTTTAGCAGCAGATACCAATGTTCCTGCGGTGCCTCAGAATACACATAAGATGGTTACAAGATCCAAGAATCAAATTGTAAAGCCCAATCCTAAGTATGCTCTTCATATTGTCAAGACCTTGGCAAATGATATTGAACCTAAAACTCATGTTCAAGCTCTCAAGGATCCTCGTTGGCGAGACTCTATGTGTGGAGAAATGGATTCACAGAGCAAATTGCTTACTTGGAACCTTGTTCCTCCTGATCCATCATACATTTTAGTGGGATGCAAGTGGGTCTATCGAACCAACAGAAAGGTGGATGGTTCCATTGATCGGTTCAAGTCAAGACTTGTTGCTAAGGGCTTCCACCAAAGACCGGGCATTGACTACTTTGAGACGGTTAGTCCTGTCTTCAAGCAGCCAACAGTTCGCCTCATTCTTGGTCAAGCCGCTGGACATGGCTGGGTTTTGCGCCAACTGGATGTTCACAATGCCTTCTTGCACGGTAACTTACAAGAAGATGTGTACATGGTTCAGCCGCTTGGCTTTGTTGATCATGATCGACCAGACTATGTCTGTAATCTCAATAAAGCAATTTATGGCCTTAAGTAAGCTCCTCATGCTTGGTACAATGATCTCCACACCTTTCTCCTTGAATTAGGCTTCTACAATTCTGTTGCTGACACATCTCTCTTCATCATCTACAAGGATGAAGTTTGTGTGTTTGTTCTCGTTTACGTTGATGACATTGTTGTTACCGGGAACTCTCCTAAGCATGTTCAGGCTTTCATTGATCTCCTTGCTAAGCGATTCTTTATCAAGGATATGGGTGATTTGAGTGATTCAAGTTATTTCCGTGGCATCGAAGTAACAAGAACTGCAGCAGGAATCACGCTCACACAAGCTAAGTATGTCAATGATCTACTTCATCGGACCAATATGACAGCAACCAATCCTGTTGTTACTCCAATGGCCGAACATCCAACTCTATCTGCCCTCTCTGGTGACCTTTTTCCATATGCTGCAGAATATCGAGTTGTCATTGGAAGTCTGCAATATCTCCAGTTCACAAGACCTGACATTGCCTATGCAGTCAATAAGCTCTCACAGTATATGCATTCGCCTCGCACTGATCATTAGAAGGCTGCTAAGCGAGTTCTTCGGTACTTGAGTGGTACACGCACCACATGTCTCTTCCTCTCGAGCATCTTCTCCATTTCAGGTTCATGCCTTCTCTGACGCAGATTGGGCCGCCGATAAAGATGATTACACATCAACCGGTGCTTATCTTGTCTACGTGGGCAGTCATCTAGTTTCTTGGTCTTCTAAAAAGCAGAAGACGGTCGCTCGTTCTTCTACAGAAGCTGAATACAAGTCAGTTTCTGATACTGCTTGTGAGGTCTGCTGGATTGTTACACTCCTCGGTGAACTTGGTTTTGCTCTGAAAATTCCACCGGTTATCTATTGCGACAATATTGGTGCCACTTACCTGTGTTCTAATCCAGTTTTTCATTCGCGGATGATTCATGTTGCTGTTGATTTTCATTTTATTAGAGGTTTTGTTCAGTCTGGTCAACTCTGTGTAGCTCATGTCACTTCAGCTGATCAACTTGTGGATGCCCTTACCAAACCTCTCTCCCGCTCGAAGTTTTGCCCACTGTGTGTCAAGATTGGCCTCAAGTCTTTACGTCCATCTTGAGGGGGCGTATTGGACAGTTAGGATAAGTATATGAACATACCCTCCATATCTTGTTGTAATCTTCTTATGTATATCAGTTCCTTAGATATAGAAAGTCTCGAGTGTATAAATATTATGTACATCTTATGATCTAATTCAATACAACAAGCACATTCATATCGTTAATGCTGATGGAGATAAATGGGTGAAACACTGAAAGATCATCAATTCGACATTCTATTTTTAGAAGATCAAGGTTCCAGATTCTCTATTCTAATACTATCAGAACCAAGTTAAATTATTTTTTGCTAATGGGATCATCGTGTTCTGTTTTAATCCACCTCATAATTCACCACCAAACAAATCTCCCAGACTAAAAGACAAAAAGGTTTTGCCGTTTACTACACAAATATCAGATCACTTTTGGGCATATCAGATCAGTTTTTGGGCATTTATGGCCCAACATAAACCAAAAATATATTTTAAACAAACCAAAGCCCAAAACAGTACTCATTGTCGAGCTTTTATAAATCGCTCCGAAAGATGAAATCGTCCCGGCCCAATAATGGACCACATCCAAACTCGGAAAAAACCGGCCCAATATTTTCTTTCCCACGAACACTTTTGTCACCGTCGAATTGAATCATTCTCATAGCCATTACGAAAAAGCATCTTAACAGACCCCACCTTTTTCTCTCGTTACTACTTGCGTAAATCACAGAGTAAACGCCTTCATCCTTCTTCTTTATGTATAAGGACGCCATTACATTTTTTTTATATATAAAAAAGATGACATTACAGTGATCTCGATGACATATCTTTGACGAAACTTTCCAGAGAAGCTAGGTTTTGTGGGTTGGTGGTACTCCAACACCAATGCTTGCCTTCAGGTATTCATTGCAGTTATATGCTTTTTATGCATGTTGTTGAAACTTATTTCAGTTTCTATTCATGTGTCGTTTTGAATTTTGATGTGTTTGATTTGGAATTTTTAAATCACATTTAATAGATAGGTTGGAATTTGATCATTCTGTGTCTCTAATCTGTTTTCTCATTGTAATGAATCGACTACGTATCCAGAAGATACGAATCAAATAAGCTGTTTGTTAAATTCACCACCACTTTTCCTATGATTTTTGCAGGATGTCACGACGTAGATACTGATGACATTCTCTCAACAACAATCTCGCCATACGAGAGCCTAACCGTGATATGGGTCTGAGAAGCTGAGCTGTCCACTGACACTGGACAATCACTAGACACAAATGAGGGTAACAGCGTCTAAATGTAAATGGACCAAAGGGACATCGTAATCACTAAGCTTCTACTTACGGATGTTTAAAAAATGGTAGTCGTAGTGGAGTAAAAGCTCAAACATATCTTCACAGCTTTCATGGATTCAATCAACTCAAAGTTCAAGCATCCATAATCAAGTGAAAAGAGTTCAAATTTAATATGACAATGAATCCTAGCAGAAAGGAGGAGGAGGTGGATAGAACTCGATTTCACAATTATATTAGGAGGATAACATAAGCGATTGAGTTGGTGAATTAGGTTAGAGATGTCTTAACAAAATGACAAGGAAACAGCTTCAGGATCAAAAGAAGATGCATGTTCTGTTATTAAACCATGAAGAAACTCAGCTGGAGCGATGAATACCGACATTATGATGACCACACGATCTTACTCGGGCCATCATGGCCAAAACGGATATTACAACCAAGCGAGGAGACTTTTGTGGCTATACCAAAGGAAGATTCTGTCTCTACATACACTTCGGTTTGCGGCTCTGAACCAGATTCACTGTTACAAAACTGAAAACTGAGTCTCAGTTGCACCGGCTAATGGAGTATGAATTGAGAATTAGTGATGAAAGTAATCAAAAGGAGGAATATACTGATACATATATAAAGTAATTTGTTGACATATTGGTGACCGTATGTGTGTGTGAGTTTGACGTTTTGACTTTAGGATATTGATATAAGCGTAAGAAAAATGATGGTGATTTTCAAACAATTACATGAATTCGATGATGTTTGTGATGTCTATTTCGGATTCACGATCATCTTTATACTTTGTTGAAGTTTGAAACGTTTAATTAAAAACATAATAATAAAGGAAAAAAAGACTATATAACAAACTAAAATAAAATAAAAAACTATAGATATGATTAACATATTAAGGAAATACTATGGCTTTGTATTTGTATGTTGTGTGAGTAATTTAAAATTACAATTAAAAAAATAAATTAGACTCATTATAAACCAAAACAAACCAAAACAAGAAACAAATTTAAAAAATAATCGTTTTTGTTACCTATCCAGAAGTTTTCGCAACTCAATCGTTTCTATTATTCGTATTAACAGCTACTCTAGGAGGAATGTAAAAACAAAAAATATTACATATAGAAAAACAGCAATTTTTTTTTAAATTGCCTCAATATAATGTAATACCTATACTTAAAAACATACAATCATTTGAAATAAACTTCAATGTAAACTTATGAACAATGGACCTCAAAGCATTACGGTTAAAATGGATTTTAAAAAAAGATTAAAAAATATCTACAAATCAAAAAAAAAAAAATAATAAAAGTTGAAATACTAAACTTTAGTTTGTTCAATCGTTTACTAATTTTTTTCAATAATTTGACAGAATATTACCAAATTTAATAATTAATTCAAAATTATATTAGTTCTTACTTTCTTGAATAACTAATTAATATTAATTATCATTCTCAATCTAAAAATAGGACACAAAAATAGGATTTTTATTACTATTTTAACCATATAATTTAAGTCAATATACGGATCTGTATCTATAAATATACGTTTAATCAAATAATTTATACTAAAAATATAAATCTCACACTTTTATGAAAAATACTGTATTACAAGTTTTCAGCGAATATGTATGAATTTTTTTTTTTTTGAATATCCAACTATAATATAACCAAAAATAATTGACAGAAAAATAACTCATTATTATATAATCCACGAAGACAAGTATACAAGTGGACAAAAGTACTAGTCTAATATAAAAGAAGACAAGTTGAGAAGACATGGACTTTAACAGTAGATAGATTTTAATCAAATGTTCACCTACCAATTCTTAATTTTCTAACTTAAATACAAACTAAGCTCACATTTGAGTCTGACCATGCTAAGTCCAAGACATCTCCGGAGTGACCATAAAGTTCTTGAAACGGTGTTTCTTCCATATAAAAAGCTTTCTGAGGGAACAAAACCAATGCTTCTCTCGCTGGCTCTTGTCCGTCAAAAGAAGCCTAAAGCGTGATTCTCCATATCTTTACAACTCTATCTTCGCCTACGGTTGCTAAGAATTTACCATCAGGGCTAAACTTTTACGCTCAAATATTTCCTTTGTGTCCATTAATCTCTTGTACCTTGTAAGCTGCAGATAACTCCACATGACTCTTCTTGATAGTCTTCACTTTCACTTTGCTCATCATCACTTGTTCCGTTGACTTGTGTTCGAAACGTTTATCATTTTCTCCTACGAAGCACTCGAACAACCATTTCTTCGCACTCATCTTCTTGCTGAAACTCAACGCAAGGATTTGAAGAAGCATTGCTTGAGTTCTGCTCTGAATCATTATCTACTTCAAGTTCCTCATCAGACATTGAAATGGTCGATCCATAGTTCTCTTCCCTAACACAACACTGCATATGATTGATCGAAGCCAATTGCGACAAATTCTGCAACATAATATTAACAATAACTTATAGTTTGATAATAACTTATCCCAAGACAGAATAATATAATTCCACATTTCCACCAATGATAGTTATTTCTCTAGGCCAGTTTTTGCCAAACATAATCTGTATACTAAGCTTTCCCAGGACCACGTAACAACTTTACTGAATGTAAAATGGGATTCGTATTTCGGCTTTTAGCTGCGGTAGTTTGGGAGCAGATATTTTAAACCCACAAAACCAGGACTTGCTTGTACTTATAGACAAAAAGGTTGTTGACCCCGTACCCCGAGTTTGAATATGACTCACAGTTATTGTCGGTTTCAGTATGGCAACCACTCTTTTAACCAAACCCTGAAACAAAATAGTTGTGTCGTTTATGCTCTCAGGCTGCGGTAACAGGAAGCATTTAAATAACATATATCATCCTCCATTTATATTGTCCCTTGATAAAAACTTAATATGGCAAGGACCGACTCGATCATAAATTTAAAATACATGGCACTGAAACGACTATTCAAATGTTGGTGACATGCGCAAGAACAACAAAATACTTTAACAGCGCCTGCTTGACCTTTGAAGCTGCATCGTATTTATAAGGTTAGCCTGTGAGAAGAAGGTGAGTTTCTGTCGAAACGGCAGCTCTAGTGGAGAATAAAGGAGCTTGGATCGGTAAATGTTTGTTAGTTTCGAATTGGGCCACTACTGGGCCGGGTCCGTTTCTCCTCTTGAAGTGGTTTTTAATGGGCCGTCGATTTTGCTTCAAATTTTCGACCAATAGGTTATTTGGATTAGAATATCTTTTTATTTATTTACATTTGTGGGAGAATATAAAGATATATTATGGGAATGGGAACGAGAATGGGAACGAAGCAGAGAAGCCAAAGCAAAGATTCAGCTTCAAGAACTTGTCGCCTTCTTTCATGATCGGACAAGGAGGTTTTTGGCCTTTTGGCACTGTTTACACCATTCTTGCTTTGCTTAATGGGTTATTTAATTAGCTGAGTATAATATGCAGAGCTTTAAAAAACATGAAATTTACTTTCTACTTGCAGCCACGTTCGTCACATATGATGGAGGTTTTGAATCTGCTATCATCAAGCATCTGGAAGCAATGAGCTGGACCTCGAAGTGAAGCTCAGAGTTAGTTATTGGACTCGTAGAAATTGCTTTAGATGCTATGTTAGTTTCTGCTCTTTTCTGAGTTACTGGTAAAATGTCTCATGTCAGTTAAATTCTTAACATAAGAAACAAGTCTCCTGCTAAGTAAGATTACACAGATAACTTGAAGTACGATAAGAAAAATATATAATAATTTGTAGGAAAAAATAGTCAATAAATAAACTCCCAAAATATAATAGCAAATGCAAAACAAGAATATCAAAGAGATATAACACACACAATGCTGAGGATAAAAACAAAAACGCAACATAGATTCAAATCACAATATAATCTAAGTGATATCACAATTTATTATAAACTAATAAATATAAAACATATTCCGCGCATACGCACGGACATTATCCTAATAATAATTAAAAATTCAATACAACAGAAACGTCTTTAATTGTGAAGAAAGTAGGGATAAAATATATGTTTTAACTTCTGCTAAACCTCATCTAGCGCCAACGCCAGTAACAGTTATTTGATTTATAGTAGAAGAAGATGCAACTACGCTCGACTCTATCTCTGGTATGACAGGTGAAGATGACCTTCCAGCAAGTTGATCAGCGAGGCATCTGGCATAGAAATAATTCGGCTCCTCGGGTTGGGGAATATCTATGGTCCTGCTTTTGATCATCATGGCCAAGAGATCGGTACTCGGTCGGTTTTCAGGTCGATCCTGGACGCAGCAAAGCGCGATCTGAATACACCTGTTTACATCTTCCTCTACTAACGTCTCATCTTGAAAACGAGGATCTATTAGCTGTAGCCCGTTGCGTGTACTCCAGGTTTTCCAGGCCTTGCATTATACATACATATATCAAACGAAAGTTAAATCGTTATTTAAGTTAGGCCAGTATAAAAAAAAACAAAACTTATAATGGTTTGGTTAGTTAATCATACCAGGCTTAATAGGCTCTCTCCAGGATGCGAGTAGCAAAACTTTGCGTTTTGTTGGCCTGTTAGTATCTCAAGAACAACTATTCCAAAACTGAAAACATCCGATTTCTCGGACATGACATTATCCAAAGCGTATTCCTCGGACATGTACCCACTGAAAGAAAAAAGTCAACCTCTTAATTTTTAAAAGGGGTAAAATTCAAGAATAATAATAGAAAAAAGTTTTAATTTCTTACTATGTCCCGACCGCATGCTGCGTCTCTGCTTCTGTCTGCCCGCTTTCTAAAGTCTTGGCCATCCCAAAATCAGAGATTTTGGCGGTCATGTGGTTGTCCAGCAATATATTGCTTGGTTTTAAGTCCCTATGTATTATGGGACTATCTCTAAAATTGTGGAGATAATCAAGACCTTGCACAATCTCACCGATGATACGGAATCGGTTTTCCCAGTTAAGCAATGGGCTTTGAGCTTCATCTAGAGAAGGGCAAGTGAAGTAAACACAGTTTCGAATTGCAGTTTTTAACTAGAAAAAAAGTCAAAAGAAAAAAAGAGAGGGCCACTAACCGAAGATATAACGGTTCAAACTTGAATTCTCCAGAAACTCATAGACGAGTATCTTTTCAACTCCTTGGCAACAGCATCCTAGAAGCCTGACTAGATTTTTGTGAAGGACGTCTAAGATGGTTCTGACCTCGTTCCTAAACTCCAGGACCCCTTGCGACGACTTGTTCGACAACCTTTTCACGGCGACTTGTGTTCCATTCTCTAAGATACCCTGTGATCATTTCATATCGACAACATATCTGTCAGTTTATACATTTCAACTTGTTGTAGTAATTCCAAATAAAGAGATTCTATAATTTCTTACCTTGTAAACGGTACCGAAACCACCTCGGCCGAGTTTGTTGGATTCAGAGAAGTTATCCGTGGCCTGCACAATGGTGCTAAAGTCCATGAAGGAAAATCGATCTCCTCCTGCTATTTCGGTGATCATGATCTCCGTTTGAGTTGGTCCTACGCACACACACAAAACAAAATATACAAACTAATTAAAAGAGCTACAAGTAATTAAATATAGAAAAGAACAAGGCAAATTGTGCTTACCTTGAGTTTCTGGCGAGCCTCTTTTCAGTCGCTTCCAGAGATAGAAGCAGCAGCAGATGCAGAAAATGGTGGATAAAAGGACTCCTCCCACGATGAGCCCGATTTCTAAAGTAGTCAGATTTGCTGTCTCACTCTCTGGAAAAGAAACTAAAAAGGAAAATAACATTATTATTTACAATTAGACAAGGGATATATGACGCATGCGAATCTTTATGGTCTGAGGTGACTTTCTATTCTAATAATTCTATTATATCTCAAGTTTATAATAGTGACTAACCCATATCTTTGGCGGCTAATTTGACGTGCAGGTCATGACCGATGTCACCGTAGTGTCGGAGATCGTTGAGCCCTCCGGTCCATATCACACAACCACGACGGCCTTGTACTAGGACATCCACATACGCATACGCGGTACAATTACAAAGACTAAGGCAGCGGGTCTGACATTCTGCTGCCAACCCAACTCCCATATGTAGAGACACATTCTTAGTATCCGGAAGCTTCATGTTCTTTAGCTGTAAAAACCTGTCACCTCCACCGCAACTCAGTTGCTTCGTCCTCCGACACCCCTCAGAATGATTCCCCAACTTCCAGTCTTCCTTGGACACTGGTTCGAACCCATCCATACAGTTGCACGCGCCCTTTCTTTGTCCCGTACAGGAAGCATAGGTCCCACATATGTTATATAAATTGCAATCATCTAAACCAAAATACCATACGTGCCTCCATTCCTGTGATTTCGTGTCCCACGTGTACCGATCAAGCTTACAGTTCCCCGGAATGTCTGATACGGTCAATCTGTAGTCGTGTAGTTCATCACTCATTACGACCGCGACGTTAGACTCATCCGCTTTTCCCGTCCAGTTGGTAGTACTTCTTAATTGTAAAACGTTCTCGAAATCACCAAACTGGATACCATCCCACGGATCACTCCGGTGGACTACCAAGGTTTCGGCAAAGAGAAGAAAAAGTTCAAAGAGTCCCGACTGGTTCTTAAGTTCGAGAGAACAATACCCGGTTCCAGGATCATCTTGGCTAAACCATGATCTAAGTGCTTTACCGAATCCTAGCTTCATCTGCGGTAGTAAAGTATCCGTGGGAGAGTCGAAACTCCGCCAAAGATATCTCTCCGGTTCCTTGGGATCGACCACCACCAGATTGCCATTTTCTAGTAGTTTGAAGTTCAGTTCAGATCTGACACCACCTCCTCCAGTCAGGTTCTTTAGCCGTACATTTGAACTGTTTTCACCTACCAACTCCAGACCGTTGCTGTAGAACGTGAAAGTTCCATTCGGTGCAGTGAGAGGATTATCTCTGTTCGCTAACCACAAAGGGGTTTTCCTTGGGTCTTCTTGGTACCATATTCCTAGGTACCAGTTACCAGAGTCAGACTTAGGTTGTAAGAAACCAAATACGGTTACATTTTGAGGATCGGAAAAGAGTATGTGAGAATTAAATATCTGAAACGAGTTTGTGAGAATTAAATTTTGAGGAACGGAAAGGTTCGAATCAGAAAAAAGCGGTATACATAGGTTGAAGAAGAAGATCAGGAAGCGGAAACCAATATTGCGCATCATCTTCTGATGGATTGTTTCCAAACTCCAACTACTTCATGATATAAAAACAAAAAGACAAATTTGACAATGAGAAGAGAGGCGGTTCTACGGCTCAGCTGCAAATGTTGGGGTGTTCCCCATAACTAGCAATAGCTTTCTATGACACAGTTTTCTCGCACAATTATATCTTCCCATACCATCATTATGTGTAGTAGTACGTAGTACGTACCTTCTTTTCCTTTACGTAATAACTAACTGGAACTAACTAACTAAAATATTTAAAATATTTGGAATATTATATCAAATTTCCTCTTCAAAAAACTACTTACAAAAGTTTGAACAAATAAAACTTAATTGCAGATTAATAGGTCAAGGAGCAAGCAATCAGTCAACGCTAGCCATGTATAAAAATAGATTACTTACAATTCAAAATTACAGAAATCCACTCTTCCAGAGAAAGGCCTCTATGGAAATAATGGGTGGGCTGGTGGAGAAGATTTGCTTCGGTTTTGGTCTTTTCACTAACTCTATTTCGGTTATTGTTTTTCTTTTGATTGCAGACCATTGACCTTTGGGTTTAATTGTCTTGCTTCATTTTATTTTCATTTATGTCGCAATTTTCTCGTGTTTTACTTTTCGGTAACTACATTTCTCTTTTTAATATAAAGGCCTTTTTTAAAAAAAAATCCACTCTTCAGTTTTTTACACTGAAAATTTTGAGCACTTTCTCAGTGCTGCTGTAAGAGCTATTAACATGGACAAGACACTTAGCAAAAAGAAAAACCATGAACAATGCATATTAGAAAATTAAATGCTGTTGTCAGAGCTCTAATTTTTCTACTGAAAATCAGAAAAGCACTACAAAAAATGTGCTGATATATAAATCTAAGAAGCAAATGTGAATGGTTTCTTCCTCTGAAAAATCTGCAATACATTTATACAATTTTTTAATTCACCACCACTTCATTCTTTTTTACAATCTATACCCTCTATTACTCATATTGGTTTAATTTTCAGTAAGCTAACTTTAGATAACCACTAAAACATTTAGTTCGATTTCATTTGTGAGTTCATTTATATTTGGTGAAAAAACGCATTTGTGATTTATTGGACATTAGTGAGCTGTGAGCATCTGTCTTTATTTTTTTTATGAGAATTTGAATATGATAATTATAGAGAATTATAAGTCACAACTTCAAAGTCCTTAACCTTAAGACATTAATAAAATTTTCTTGGAACAACATTCCTAATTCCTAAAAATCGTAATTAAAGACTTGTCTTTGCTCATTTTTATAGATTTTATTAATTTCTCATTTTGTGAAATATAAGTAATAAAATCGAGATTAAAGAACACAATGATAAACAGATTTCACAACTGTTTATATAGTTTTGAAGGTGACTCCATAAAGCTTGACAAAGATTCCCACTATTATTATCCTCTTCGTTATGGAATTCATCTATATTTTAAATAATTGGTAATATGATAGAGTTCATGAGTAATATAATACCACTTTTATAAAATAATATTAGTTGATATTTATTTTTTGACCTTC
>KE154717.1:91989-103043 GCA_000411075.1 Sisymbrium irio | reverse complement strand
CCCCCCCCCCCTATAAGTTATGTCTGAATCCATCACTGGTTCAAGTTAATATGTCAACATCCTTTTAATTTTTATTGGTTACCTGAAAAAATTAAAAAAATTGATTATTAATATTTAACTTCTTTTTTTTTTTGAACTTTATATTTAACTTCAAAATGATTTTCAATATTTTTTTAAAAAGATTGAAGAAACAAGGTTTAATGATAAATCCTAAATTTTTCCGTCTAACTCACTACAAAAAGAAAAAACAGGGTTTTACCAATTCTGCCAAATTTTTATATCTATATTTCATGATTCTTTTATGGTTGATATCAAATACTAGATGTGGAAGGTAGGAACGAGAAGCCAGGTGTGTGTATTGAGACCTACATATACGAAGGACAATTTCCTTGCAGTCTTTCTAAATGTATTGAAAATGCAAAAAGCCCCAAGTTTGAAACAAAACCTTTTCATTGCGCCTGCTTTGAAAAAAATAGGAAAGGTTTAGAGGAATTCAGACTCCCAGAAAAGGATAAAACAAAGGAATACAAGCCATCCGAGATATTCTTGAATTTCATCCCAAAGGACTTGATGACTTGCCGTTGTAAATACCATTGCAAAAATTAATGCCTCAAAAGGCTTTTCAATACAAATGTCATAATACTCATTCTTTGTAATGCTAAATCTTATAATTGTATAAATTATATTTGGAATTTAAAAATAAAAATAGGAGTATTAGTTATCTTTATAACAAAGTAAATCATGTGGTAAAAAAAATTGATCTTTTGAAACAAATCACTTGGTTATGATTAAGTGATACATGAACATTAAAAATGAGGGTATATAGTCGTTAAAAATTGTTTAGGATAGTTTTTAGCCTAAATTTTAATTTTGTATTTTTTTAAAGATAAGAGACGAGACACAAAGTGAGAGAATAAATAAGTGTAAATAATTTAGAATATTCTCAAATCAAGACGAGTAAAATTATTTTTAAAACAAAAGTGTATTAATGAATTTACATTTTGTAACCTATTGTGTTAAATAAAAATGATATAAACCAAAAGATGTAATGAGAATGGCCAAGGATTTAGACGACTTGGTGAACAATTTGTAAAGTGATCAAAAGTGTGTTGTGGCCAGCATACATGATTCCAACACTGAAAATTTTCCGAGCAATGAATGAATGAATACCATAAGAAATGTACTAAAACAAAAAGACCATTTTGCCCCTAAAGAAACAAAGAAATTATACTCAAACCTCTTCCTCCTCGTCTCTTTCCTCACCTTCTCTCTCTCTCTCTCTCAACAGGTAGCTTCGTTCTCTCATCACATAGATCTTTGTCTCCTCCGTTCTGGGTTTTGCTAATTGTAGTTTCTCTCTTTCTCCTCTCAGGATTTCGCTTCTGGGTTTGGCTAATCAGCTTCTTCGTCTCTTGGATCTTCACAGGTGGTCCTCACCTAATGCCTAATGGTCTCTTTTACTTGAATAATGAACTAGAACCAGTTCCCTGTGAAGAACTTGTCTTTTCTGTTGTGCTTCTCCTTAAGTTGTTAAGTTATGTGATGTCATGGTTTCTTCTGGATGTGATCCTTTGTTAACTCTAGTTTTTGTGTGTGTTCTGATTCTTGTATGAACTCTACCTTATATGCTACATTGTGTGTCCAGAAAAAGTCGAAACCTTTTTCATATTGTTTATGGCGTGTGGAACTTGTAGCTCATACGTTGCTTCTCCTTTTGTTTTGTTGGAGACTCTCTTCTTAGTTTGAGTTGTTGGTTTTGCATTGACTGCTCATGATGTTCTAGTTTGTGATTGTTACTAATTAGAGTTCCTTTATCTATTATCTAAAGCTTTGTAGTATTGTATTGCCTGTCAAAACATGAACGTTAAGAACTTGAACTTTGATTTTTGTTGGTTTTGTGTTGAAGGCTCTTCTTAAAGATTTACATGGTTGTATTTCCAAGATCCTTGTGCGTATGGAACCTTAAATGTCTTGCTGTGCTTTGTTTTTTGTTTTGTTGGACATGTGTTATGTATACAAACATCACGAGTCTTGTAAATGTGATCTTCTATGACTCAATATGTTGATATCACTTATTGTCAACAGTCTGTTTAGCTGAATTTGATTCGTTTAGTGCTATATGATTGGAACAAAGTCCCTCAAATCTTATTGTCAGCACTATGTTTCAATGCATTTTGGATGATTATAACTCTAGCTTTTGTGTCTTGTGGAACTAAGTATGTTTCAATGAGAATGTTTGAATGCTTTTGAATTTCACTGTTTGAGTTTTGATTGGATGTTTTTATGAAGTTATTCTTCTTCTTTTCTGTTGAGAATGTTGTGGTGACTATCTTGTGTGTTCTTATATGCTTCATTCTCTGTTTTTGTCTGTTCTTGTTGTTATGTTTAGAAGGTTTCTTGGTTTGAGAAAATGGGGTCTGAATCGCGATCGACGGCGACATCAGTTTCGTCGTCGCCTAACGGGAAACGAACAAGAGATCCAGAAGACGAGGACGTGTATCTCGATAACCTTCGCTCCCAGAAACGTTACCTTAGCGAGGTTAATTTCTCTCGTCTTTAATTCAACTCTCAATTGTTTGTGTTAATTTATTATCAATTCTCTCGTCTTTTGGTTAGATAATGGCTTGCAGTTTAAACGGACTAACAGTTGGAGACTCACTTCCCGTCAACATGTTAGAGTCTCCTGCTCGGTCTGAGAGTTTTCTTTATCACACCAACAGCAACAGGTCACAGTTATTGTCTATTATTGTTATTATCATTATCATTATCATTATGTCTAAATGACATAACGCTTTATTCATGTCTTGTAACAACAGGGATGACTTTCCATTACAATACTCCCCCATGTCTGAAGACTCGGACGATGCCAGATTCTCCGATGACCCAACAACAGCACCACCAACACCACAACCCGACAGCCGCCCAACTAGTCCTGTTTCACCATACCGTTACCCAAGACCTCTTGCTTCAACAAACCCCTCCTCCTCCCACCATACATGCCCTACTACTACTACTACTCCACAGTCTCGCCAAAGAGGTTCGGACACAGAAGGAAGGTTTCCTTCATCGCCTAGCGATATCTGCCACTCGGGTGACTTGAGAAAAACCGCTCTACTCAGGTCTGTTCAAATGAGGACACAGCCTTGTGGTTATGCTTCTAGTTCAGGGCAAATCAATGTTGACGGTGAAGAGAGGATGTGCTTTAAGTCTATGGAAGAAGATAGAGCTTGTAATACAGGCCAAGATCTCTCTTACACTCAAGTCTCTAGTAAGAGCAAGTCCTGTAAAGCATTGGACATGAGACTATGTGAAAGATGATGAAAGACACTTGAATCTCTCAAATCTGAAAATACCATTTCTTCGACTTTTTATATTTTTCTTTTTGTTATTTATTATTGTCATCTAATAAAAAGCCCACAACAATTGATTGGGTCACAAGATAAGCCCAACAAGCGCAAGAAAAGCAGACCAACAAAACTAATTAATAACAACCAACATCTGTCTGTTGCGTGACACGTGGAAGCTTACAGTTGGTTGGTTCCAGTTGTGTCCTGAATAAAACCGTCAAAGCCCGATCACCACTTGTTTGGGTGTGTCTTGTCTTGAGTTGAGGAGTAATTGGAGGGGATGAAGTACGTGTTGGTCACTGGAGGAGTGGTGAGTGGCCTTGGCAAAGGCGTTACCGCCAGTAGTATCGGCGTCGTCCTTGAAGCTTGTGGCCTTCGAGTTACCTCCATTAAAATTGGTTAAGATCTCGACTTGGAAGTCTCTCTCTTTAATATAATTACAAAACAAAAGGTTTACCCTTTTGACTAGAAATAGTAACAATTTTGGGTAAAGTTTGAGCCTTTTTTTTGTTTTGATTCAGATCCATATTTGAACACTGATGCTGGCACTATGTCCCCTTTTGAGCATGGAGAGGTTTTTGTGCTCGATGATGGTGGAGAGGTTTTCTTCTCACGCTTTCTTGTTTTTATCATTTTCTTTACATTTCTTCGTCATATCACCGATTCTTTATGTTCCTTTTCTAAGGTCGATCTTGATTTGGGGAATTATGAAAGATTTCTTGATGTGACACTAACCAAAGACAACAACATAACCACTGGGAAGATATATCAGGTACTTATTTTTGGAGGGCATTCATTGAAATGTTATATATGTATGCTCTTCATTTCTTATATCCGACTGGCTTGTTTTTTGGGTACGTGGTTAACGTTTTTTACCATTTCTCTCACTAGTCTGTCCTTGACAAGGAACGAAAAGGCGACTACTTAGGGAAGACTGTTCAGGTATAAGTCTATGTGGGTGAATTATTAGATCGTGTTTACCTTTTGTTAGCTGGCTTTACATTCTTATCCTGTTGAAATCGGCTTTTAGGTTGTTCCACACATTACAGATGCAATCAAGGATTGGATTATGTCAGTCTCTCTTATTCCAGTGGATGGAAAGGAAGGCCAAGCCGATGTTTGTGTTATTGAGTTGGGAGGGACTGTTGGTAAGAGCTATTGGCGATGCCATTCATATCTGGTTTTCGTTCACTTGCACGGTTTCCAAAATTCCTTATTTGGATTTTGTTTTTTTGTTTTTGCCTGTTTATGATAGGTGACATAGAATCAATGCCTTTTATCGAGGCCTTGAGACAATTGTCATTCTCGGTTGGTAAGCCTGTGAATCCTCCTACTCTAGGCTTTCCTTCAGTGGTTCTCTACTTTCTTCTTATTGATGTTGTTGCTTGCTAGGACAAGAAAATTTCTGCCTTATTCATGTGAGCTTGATTCCTGTTCTGGGTGTTGTTGGGGAGCAGGTAGATCATTTCCTTACTTAGAGGTGTGCTTAATATGATGGTAAAGTTTATTACCGGACTGAAATTTGTTTTTCATGCAGAAAACAAAGCCAACCCAACACAGTGTCCGAGAACTAAGAGCTTTAGGATTGACTCCTCACTTTTTGGCATGTCGCTCTGCTCAGGTATCGCTTTACAATTTTACTTAAAGTCAGTTACGATTTGCATATTTTCGGAAAACTATGATTTCTCACTGCAGAGTGCCTTGATATTTTTTTTTTTCTGTAGCCACTACTGGAAGCTACAAAAGCAAAATTGTCTCAGTTTTGTCATGTGGCGGTATAACTTGTCCGAATTCTACGCTGTGGTTTTACTTAACTGATGTATATCACTTGTTGGCTTTATTTTTTTTTCTTTTCAGGCTGCTAATATTCTCAATATTCATGATGTTCCAAACATTTGGCATGTTCCTCTCCTACTCCGAGTAAGTTGGATGCTTTTTTGGCTCTTCCAATTGAAATATGTGTTTGTTACTGAAGTACGTTTTCATGTGTGCTCCTGCTGCAGAACCAAAACGCTCATCATTCGATTCTCAAACAACTGAATCTAGCCAGGTTAGTACATTTCTTATGGTATTCATTGCTTCGATACACCAAGGGAAAAATTTTCAGCGTAACCCACAAAACTCATCTTTCAGCGTTGCAACAGAACCTGATCTTGATAGCTGGACTAAGATGGCTGAGACTTTTGATAACTTGAAAAATCATGTATGATGTACAATTTGCTGGCCATAACACTTTCTTTTAGAGCATTTGCTTCTCTTATTCATAGAGACTATCCGTATGTTATGCACAGGTCAAAATTGCTATGGTTGGAAAGTACGTTGGTCTAACGGATTCTTATTTGTCAGTTGTTAAGGTAAACTTAAAAGAAGAAAAAAATGAACTTTTAGATTTTGGTCTTGTACAAAATTGAAGTTTCCATCGCATTTGTTTTGCTTTTTTCTTATTCAATATGTTCCTCTTCGACGCAGGCCCTTCTACATGCCTGCATTGCATGTTCATTGAAGCCTCAGATCGAATGGATTGCAGCTTCAGATCTTGAAGACGAAAGTCAAAAATCGGTATGGACCATCAATGACTTCCATTCTTCTTGAGTCTTTCTGATCAAGAGTTTTATATGCTATACTACCATTGTTTTCCTTCTAAGCATCACTTTTCTTCTTTGCAGACTCCTGAAGCACATGCTGCTGCTTGGAAGATTTTAAAGGTGAGAATTTCTGTCACTTCTCTATCAAAAGGAGACGATCTTTTCCGACAATGTAGTATCTGTTTTCCTTTATGCAGAGCGCAGAATGCATTCTGGTTCCTGGTGGTTTTGGAGATCGTGGCGTGAGTGGAATGGTTTTAGCAGCAAAATACGCTAGAGAGAATAAAATTCCTTATCTTGGGATCTGCTTGGGGATGCAAATAGCTGTAATTGAGTTTGCCAGATCTGTAAGAAACTTCTTTTAAACTCTGAAAAACTTGATGTGTTCCATTTCCCTCCATATTACCATTTTAGCTCTCTTCTTCTTCTTTATCTCTGACATTGGTTTTAGGTTTTGGGTTTGGAAAGAGCAAATAGCACCGAGTTCGATGCTCAGACACCTGACCCTGTTGTTATATTCATGCCAGAAGTATGCTTTCCGAAACATGAAAACCTATCAATGGAGTGAGTTCATTCTCTCAATTCATTTTTTTTTATATTACCACAGGGCTCAAGAACGCATATGGGAAGTACAATGAGACTAGGATCCCGAAGAACGCATTTACAGAGCCGAGACTCTCTCACTTCGAAACTGTAAGCATGACTGTCTTTATCTTCGCCAGTTTCCTTGAGGTTCCTTGTAGTTTTCAGTTCATGAGTTGAACACAACATCTTGGTTTTCTTCTCCGAGCATTTAACAGATACGGCGACGTATGTTATGTAGACGAAAGGCATAGGCACCGTTACGAGGTTGGTTTTTCATTACAGGTCGATCTTTTAATATATGATCACAATGATGTGAAAAAGGTGTTTTGATACGATCATGTTAGGTGAATCCAGAAGTAGCTCAAGTACTTGAAGAAGCTGGTTTAAGACTTGCGGGCAAAGATGATACAGGGAAACGAGTTGAGGTATAGACAAAAAAAAAACATCTACAGACATAATCTTTTTCGGTCTGGTCTGGTATGGTCTCTCTCTGAAATATTTGTTTTTGTTTGAACAGGTGATTGAGTTTCATGATCATCCATTCTATGTTGGAGTTCAGTTTCATCCAGAGTTTAAGTCAAGACCCACTAGACCTTCTCCTCTCTTTCTAGGCAAGTTTTGTTCTTTTTAATAGACACTTGTCTCGAATCTCAGACGGACCTTTTATCTCATAAAATAAACTTTTGTAATTGGAAAATTTTACAGGGTTTATATTGGCTGCTATGAAGCTTCTTCAGACCCATTTAAGCAACTGAGCCGAAGCTCGAGCTCGAGCTCTTCTTCATCGTCATTATACATTTTGTAAATAAGAACAAGTTGGCATTTGTTACTTTCTCATTATCATTATAATAAGCCTTAAATTAAATTAAATGCAAGACTTGTTCATTGATAAGGGACAAGAATTTTACTTTTTAAATACAGAAATCTCTTCTTCATTTTTCGAAAGAGGAATAAAAGAATTATTTATTCCGACAGAAATTTATTTACGTTTTTGGACCGACACTAATTGAGGAATACTTCGGGGAACATGCCATGTTGTAACTGAGGCTACGAGAGGAACATAAGCCATTAACCAAATAAATCTCTGCTTGGGTAAATGATTTTTTTGTTTTTTAAATGAGGGCACACTAATACAAGTATCTGCACATAATACCAAAAAAAAAATTTATAAGGAAAAACAAATTAATGATAAAAACAACAAAATCTCATCCACATGAATAACCTAACTCTGTTTTTCTCTCCCCAACAAAAATGATCTAACCTCACATCTCAATTGTGTCTCCGGTTTGACTAAACCTCCCCTAAACCAAACACATTTTACCCGGTAAGGGTTTTCATCTTCTACAAACAAAAGCTACCTTTGATTTTCTTCCAACCCGAACCGGTCAATATCGATGAAACTTTCCTCTGCTGTCCAATCTCGTCGTATAGTACCCAATGGCTGCTTTAAAACAATAAAAAGAAAAGTAATTAACATTACCATTCTAAAGACATTTCAAAATAAATATCTAATGATCAGATACTTTGCAGAAGAAGAAAAAAATCTGATGATCAGAATCAGACCCACATGTGATTAGAACATAACCAGCTGTCTCAAGCCAATCAATGGTTGGATTCTAAGAGTCATTGTCACCTACAATGGGGTCCGAAAAGAATCGGTCCCCTCTGCTTTTTCTAACATTTTTATAAAGAACAAAAGAGAACGTGGGGTCACACATATTTTTTAGATACCAACACAAGAACAAAGAGACCAACTCTTGGAACTTTTAAGTAGCTGCGTTAATAGCGATGGTGAAGAGAAAGTTGTTCACACGTCTCTCTATTTACTCTTTTCCCTTCATCTTTAGTAAGATTTATCTAATTAGTAGCTAAACACACCTCTCTTAAACAAAGACATGACACTAACAAAACACAAGATATCTCTAAATACGAGAAACTTTGGGCCTTAAATCGCCAGACAGACACCTATATCTCTGAGCTAAATGCAAAAAGACAAGTTCAAACAAGAATACTCGATATAACTGTGATTGACTTTTCTTTTTGGTCTGATGAAGAACATTCATGAGACCCATAGTAGGAGCCACTCATTTGCCATTTGATGAAGACAACCTACCTAAGTGGCACACACTATGACTGTGCAAAATCACAGCCACCGACAGAAAAACAATGGTGTGTATCAACTAGACAAAACAAGAGACGTCCTAATGTTGCAAACAATCTAGAGCTTCCCTGCAGGATCCTATGATGCCCATTATCCAGAAAAAAAGAGTTAAGCTTCATTCAAAATG
The DNA here is from genome assembly GCA_000411075.1 of Sisymbrium irio. Lineage (NCBI taxonomy): Eukaryota > Viridiplantae > Streptophyta > Magnoliopsida > Brassicales > Brassicaceae > Sisymbrium > Sisymbrium irio. Next base: position 94,238 of record KE154717.1, on the reverse strand, counting down.
GACAGATAAAAAACGCCAACCACATGCTCCTAAAGAGAGTCGGCCTCAGGTTATAAAGTCAGTGACTAGTGGTTCAACTACTAGTGATGAACAAACAAAACTTAAATTAAACACAGGGAGTGTGTTATTAGAATAATACCTACCCCGGCGGTGGTCATCAATGGGAGTGTCGATACAAGTCGTAAGGCGTCCAAAGAGCATCCAAGGGACAAGGACGTTTGGAATCGAGTCTTAACCATGGTTTGCCACTACCAGACCAATGTAACAAGCTGACAGGACCAGGATGCAAATCACGACAGCTACCTCTAACATTGTCCCCACCGAGACCATGCTGGTTCCACCTATGGGAGATGGGTGAGACATGTCCAGCGAAAACAAGGAGAAAAGGTGGGAGAGAGCCAAGGTCGTAAATCCTCTCGGTTCTCTGGATCTCCATCCACTTCTCTATCCGTCTCGTGTACCCACCACGTCTCCACTTCTTGAGATCTATGACCATCACTCCCGTGTTGAAGTAACAAGGACTCCTCCCTCGAAACGTCCCTGAGAACCTCTCCTCTGACCAGAACCCTCTGGTGAAGTACTTTGTGAAATTAGCGTGGCAGTACTCCGGAGCTCCGATAACTCTCGAAGCAAGACCCGTTCTCCACAGCTTGGCAATGTCGTCAACCACGACTAGATCCGAGTCAAGGTATATGACCCGGTTAACGCAATGCTCGAGGAGATCCGCTAGGTAGTTCCTAGCGTAGTTGAGAGGCTGCTCAAGGGCTTGTCTGACGGAAGAAGAGATCAAACCACGAACTCTCTCAGGGGCAAAGTAGTAAACTTTGAATTTAAGCTCAGGGAAAGTCGATCTCACGAGGGACTCAGAGTCCAGCTGCTCTGTCTCGGAGACGATGAAGTGAAAGAAAACGCTCTCAGGGCACATGGAGTGCTCCAAGATCGAATTCACCGCTGCTATAGAGCCACGGAGATACTCCACGTCGAGTGTGATCGCCACGTGGACCAACGAAGGGTTGCACACACCCGAGGAAGACGACACACATTCCTCCGCATTGCGAAAAGAATGAGACTTTCTGAACGACCATACCACACTCCGATCTGATGCTGATGAACGGATCGCAGCCGCCGGTGGAAACGACTGAAGCGACGGAGATAACACGATCACTGCCATCGCCGCTGAGAAGAATCCAGAGAATCTCGTTATCCAATGCATTTTTTTTTTAGGAAAACCCTAGAATTTAGATTTCTTCTTCTTGTTTGTTTGCCGTGGAGAAGAAGCGTCCATGAGACACACAGACACCAGAAACTAGGCGGAGATGAGGAGGAGAATGACACAACACAAGGGAGAGAGAGGATAAGAAATCAGAGAGAAGCACCGTGTGACGCACAGTGCACAACTCTAAAACCCTCCTTCTCCTTACGGAGCTCTCTCGCAAAGCAGACACAACAAGAAGGAGAAGAAGATTATGAACTAGAGACAGAGAGACAGAGAGAGAGAGAAGTATCGATGGTTTTTTTTTTTGTTTTAATTTATTATTTGTTTCAATATTTCTTATATTTATAAACGAGAGACTGAGAGAAGAAGTGAATGCAATATTATTTTTTTTTTTTGGAATCAGTATTTATAATAACTACTCGTATTTTTAATATGTTTTTTTGTTATTTGATTATTTATGTCAAGTGGGATATTTTAAAGAAGGAATGAATAAGAAAAAGAAGCAAATTAATTTTGTGTAAGTGTGTGTAACGATTACAGAGAAAGAAAGACACAGCTGTCATTGTCTGTCTTCTATTCTAATTTTTGCTATTATTACAACAATTTGAATAGTATTTATAAATGTTAGGATTTTGGATTTTATTTTTACTATCTTATATACTTACTGAATACATTGTGTATTGGGGAAAGTAAAGATAAATTATATACAAAGATTTGAATAGTAGGGGAAAAAAACATTTAGGGATGTTTATGGAATCTCTCAATTACAAACCTTACAAATGGTAGTTAGATTTTTGGTTTAGAGATAAACACATTAATTTTTTAGTTATATTTTGCCTTTGCATGTTAATATCAAGAGAAAACAAAAATTAATATACTACATAACAAAATAAGTTTTTATTGGGTAAATTGTTAATATTTCATTTCGAAATTAAACATTTAATGTTATCAATTACTACCTCCGTTTACAATTAATTGTCGTTTTAGAGAAATTTTTTTGTTTAAAATTAGTTGTCGTTTTCAGTTTTCAATG
>KE154717.1:60166-82369 GCA_000411075.1 Sisymbrium irio | reverse complement strand
GGGGGGATTTTCCCTGCAATGAGCAGGGAAAATAGATTTTGAAAGAAGATCCCAAGAAAAAAAAAGGTTTTGTGTGGCTATTTATATAAAAATAAATACATGGGTGTAATTGATAGTATTAAAATATTAGGGGTGAAAAGTATAAGTGTTGAGGAGTTTTGGGTTTAATTGTGGAAGTAAAAGCTGTCTCTTAAGAGAGCTTTCACGTCATAACTGGAAAAGACAGCGCGCTCTCCATGCGGTAGTTACGGAAAGAGGTTAAAGAAAAAAAAGACAGCTAGAAGCAAACTCAATTAATTACTATACTAATTAATCTTTCTTTGAAGAAAAATTAGTATATTAATTAAATTAGTTTTTTTTTGTAAAATTTTAATTAAATTAGTTATTGTTACCTTTATTTACTTTTTAAACGTTACTTAACTCTGTTATTTATTTTACCCTGATCAATTAAATTACGAAGAAATGAGAAAAGATTAATAATATAAACATATATATAGACTATAGACATATGAATAATGTGAACCCTAAGTCGATAAGTTACTTGCACGAAGAAATAGCCTAAAATATGGTTCTATGCAAAAATGGCACTAAGTTCCAACCTGTCAATTTTGTATACACACACACACAATATATACACAATTGAATTTTACATCAAGTTGGTCGAGTTATACGGTAATTACCCCAGAATTTATGAAACTCTTATTTAAAAAAATATTTTTTAACCAAATTTTTTATTTAAAGCAATTATACATGGGAAAAAGACATGGAAAAATAGGAGAAAAACAACAACAATATATGGCATAAGAAAGCAAGGGAAGTAACAACTTCAACTAAGATCAGGAAAGTGACACTCAAAAGTAAATTGGCCAATGTATCATGTTTTACTTGACTATTTTAACCAACTATAAGCATTAGAATACCTTTTTCTTACAAAATTAATGCATGTCAAAACCTTGGAATTTTAGTTTAACCAATAGTAACAAGGCACTTTTGGCGGTGCAAAAACTTAATTATTGGCCGGCATTTTCAAACTATAATTTACATGATAATTTTTTTTTATTTTTGTAAGACTAGAGCTGTTTTTTTTTTTTCGATATCGTTGTTTGAAAATTTGGAAAATATATATAACAATAAGATACATACATGAATCTCGTATATATTTCTGAGACACGACAAAGAAAGCACGTTAAAGTATCTGGAAATGGAACACAATTTCGTGGAAACCAGAAAACTATAATACGGGAGACAGCCGCAATAAAACATGATTCAATGGCACACATAATTAAACTAATATAACCTTCTCTCGCAAGCTTAGTTTAGATCTCTAATTAGTTGCTCTCAAGTCTCAATTATAGTCCCTTTTGATTATAACAAAAGTTTCATTTTAATTATGTATTTAATTAATAATTTCTTCTAGTAAACCTTTCCTAAGTTTAATGGAAATTTTCATATAAGTACCACTTTTAAAGTACCCTAAGGGGCTAAGTATAGACTATGAATTATAAGGTAATTAATTTGTTTAAATTGCCTTTTATATTTTATTCCTAAGAAATAAAAATTGAAGTCAATCATAATTTTTCTAGACTCTTTATTTCGAAGCATCAAGAAATCTCAGACTTTTGGTAGTTATCGAAACAATGGGTTTAATACAAATGGCAAACCACTATATAATAATATATACATCTAAATTTCATTGTGAATCTAGAAATGAAACAATATCTAAATGTACACATTTCAAGACTGTGAACGTGAAAATACGATTTGTAAGCAACAAAAATACTAAAGAGGTTGAAAGTAAATTTATGAATATATGTACATTTAAATATAAAAAGACATAAGAGACAATAGAAATAAAACAAAAAGGCGTAAATTAGGAAACAAAACGGCTAACACAGCTAAGATATGGTCCGCGTACAGCCGTGACCCACTGGAACTTATTGTAAAGTTTTCTTTGCTTAAAATATTCTACAGGAAATATGCTTTTTAGATGTAAGAAATTAATTTATATGACATTTTTTTCACAGTTTTATATTTTTAACGGCCGATATAAAGATGCAGGTATACAAGTATTTTTAAAAAATTTAGGACTGCTGAATAAGAACATTTATTTTTCTTAAATCAATTATTAAAAACTAACTTTAATAAAAAAATTCAGACCAAAAAGTATCTTAATTCTTGCATAAGGGCAAATGCCAATCACGTAGGATAATCTATTTTTATTCCGCGTTGGGCAAATTGCAAACAGCAAGCAAACGATGCACACTTTTGTATATATATACACACACAGAATCATTTCAAGAACCAAAACCAACCAACAGTAGTGAAAAAAGCTTATTAACAAAAAAAAAGACCCATCTCAAATCTAAGATTAAACCACCACAAGAATCAATATATTGCAGCAGAGTATCAGTCATCATTCATCAATGGCGGATTCATGGAAGAAGAAAACCAGTAGAAGTGCAATAACGCATAAAGCTTGGAATCTCGTGAGGATGGCTCTTCTATGGGGAAGAAAAGGTGGACTTATCAAAAGATGGCCTTTGCTCGAACTACGTAACTTGTTCACCAAGCATCTCAAAGCCTTAGCTCATCATAACAACAGTGACCGTTATCTTTCCCGTTACGGAGAACGTGAGCTTTCCTTTGATGAAACACCGTTATTTAACGCCAAGAAGAAGATACACCGTCGTCCTACGTCTATGAGGTTCCTCCTTCCCTGCATTACTCCTCCCATAAAGTTCGACTATGAATATGAAATGGACGGTCAAGATTACTCCGATGAGGTGATATCCTACGGTTACGATGAATCTTGTATGGAAGAGTGTGATCGTATGGCTAAGGATGATGAGGAAGAAGAGAAAGGGGTGGATGTGAGAGCAGAAGAGTTCATTGCTAAGTTCTACGAGCAGATCAAGCTGCAGAGACAAATCTCTTATTTGGAATAGATCTATCGCTTTTTGTTTCTTCAATTTTGAACGATGATGCTTATTATTTATTTATTCATTGTATACATTATTATGATTGCAACTTGGTTTTTGTAGATAGTTGAGAGTCTGGACTATTGCTTCAACGATATTTCATTTTGATTTATCTGAACTTTAATTTTTTTCTTCTTCAAGTTATTTCGGCTAATATTTTGATATCATACGCCAAGAAGAAATTTAATTTGATAGGACTATTCAAAATACAACAAGACTTAATCCAAAATATCGGACTTGTTCTGACTAATGAAAATTTCACATTTTTCCCTAGAGAGAGCTATTACAAACTATGAATGAACCTTTCATCGAATTCAATCTCCAAAAAGAAAAAGTCTGAGAAGTAGGAGGACTAATATAAACGCAGAGCAAAGACACAACAATCGACAACAAACCTGACCACACAGACACAATCGTTGGAGCTTTCCCTTTTTTCCCCATCAATCCTTTTGCAAACGGATAAAGATGACAAAGAACCACCAAAAGCTGAAGAACGCTCCTCTTACAAGTTCGCTCCATTGAGGAAACGGACTGTACAATGTCTTGGCAACACCAACACCAATCGCAATCATATTCACCATCATGATCGTTATCGGTGGAACCATCAAGAAACTCCATTTCACTAAGTAGAGATCAGCAAACTCATCGTCCCATCTTCTGGTATAGATGACTTGCTTCTCAAGGTAAATGAGACTTCTACTCCTGCGATTACTTTAAGCAGCCCTTGGACCACAGCTGCAGGATGAGCACTAGCTAGTTCCTCCGATTAACCAAAACTGCTGGTCTACTGTTCTTGCCTTTCCCTTGTAAGTCTTGTAGAAGCCTGCCTTGGTATTCAGCAACTGGAATAGAAGCAACAAAGGAGCTTGAGTAACCGAATCTCTTTGGATGAAGCAAAGATTCAATTTCTCCAGCGATTATGGGCAATGCAACTTCATCATCTTTTTTCATAGCCTTTGCTCTTCTCAGAGATAGATTGACTTTTCTTCTACCTAACCAGCTATGATGCTCGGTTGCTCTCGGTGGGCTAAAACCGTATAGAGCGGTTCTGCGGAAAACACAGCAGTTCCTATATACATTGGACCTTGTAGTCCATCCAAAGCTCGCATACTAACATCAAAGAACACCGTGTTGTGATTTGCGTAACGATCGTTCGGGTCAATACCTTCAATCCTCTGAGGAAACTGCACGTAACAGATTCTATCACCACCACGATCAAACATGGAACACATTCCTTCCCTTAACGCCATGGAGTTGTAGACGTAGTGATCACAATCAAGATTGAGGATGAATGGACCATTAGACATAATGGCGCTGGTTCTAACTAAAGCGTTTCATGGCTCCTGCCTTCTTGTTGTGATCATAACCTGGACGCTTCTCTCTAGACACGTAAAAGAGCATCGGCAATCTGATGTCAACTTCTGTTGTGTCAATTAAGCATAAGATCTTCTCCTAATCGACTCATGCAAGGAGTTAATCCTCACTTTTAAACTCAGCATATTCCCTCTTCACTTCTTCTCCTCTCCCTTACAAAGTCTAGCCTCACTTTGTTCTTGAGAAAATTGTGCTTCTGACCAAAGTAAGCCTCAGGGTTCCTTGGCTCAAAGTAAACAGGACTTGTTCAACCCATGCTTCTGACATCGGATCCTTTACATGGTGTTATGAGTAAACAACCTAATTCTCATTAATTATCACACTGTACAAGCAGACTGATGAACAATCACCAATTAACTAACAATTGTAACCTATACACATAATATTCTTTACATGGTGTGACTGATATAGTCAACGGTGAAGATGAAGAAGCTGGTTTTAACATCTTGTTGGTTCGATTTAGCTGTGAACCGAAACTATTCACAAGAAAAAAAAATCATTGACCTCTGAAGAAGACAAAACTTGAATCTTGAGAAGAGGAGAAAGATTTAAGCTGTAGCTAATTTGGAGCAGAGCTTTCGAATTTTGATTACTCTTGCGTAGAAAAAAAAAAAGACGAAGTAACAGTTGCTATAAACGGTCCACTGATCTGGACCGTTGATTGGGTATTACGGTCGCGAACGGTGAGATCGGACGGCAGTGATCTAAGATAAGTTTCATATCTTTTTTTTTTTAAGTGGGTCCCGTCAGAAAGTCAAAACCTGGAAAAGATAGCTTTATTTCTCACTCATAACAGTCAAATAAAATTTTTATTGTATGCTTTTTGATTAATAATTTCGATTTCATTTATAGCAAAAAAAAAGGAAAAAAATTAAAATATTACTACTATACTACTTAGCACCATGGGAGGAAGAGGAGGAGGAGAGCGAAGGAGGGACTAGAGAAATGTAGGCGCCGTTCGTTACACGTCACTGGGTGGCTGATTGCTGAAATTTTCAACCGTCGAAAATTCTACAACGTTTTTGTAACGACTAAGAACAGTAGTGGGTGCTTTACTTAGAAAAAAATAGGATTTGCATTACATAATGGAGAAACTGAAAACGAAAGATATATATATTATATTCAGACAGAGAAAATATGCTCTCAGAGTCTTTGTGTTGACTTTGACTTACTTATGATCAGTTTCTCCATCTTCTTGCTTTTAGACCTCTCTTAAGTTGAAATCAAAGGAGTATCTTATTAGAGATAAATCATTGAGTCATGGGTTCATTGAAGAAGGACGGAGAGATGGAGCAGACGGGAGACGAGTTTATGGAGGCGATACTGTACGTCAATGGCGTTCGTAGAGTGTTGCCTGATGGTTTGGCTCATATGACACTTCTTGAATATCTCAGAGGTAAGTATTGTATGATCACTTGACTCTTATATTATTGGTCTCTAGTTTCCGATAAACTTTAAGTTGAGTTGTGGGATTTTAGGATTTCACAAACCAAGAGATCATGTTTGATCCATTTCTTTTTTATGTATTTAGTTCGAAACTGAACTGTATGCTCCAAGGGTACGTTAGATGAATTCTCTTTTTCTAACTCAAGCTTTTCTTGTTTCCTTTAGATTTAGGACTGACCGGGACAAAGCTGGGGTGCGGTGAAGGTGGTTGTGGGGCTTGCACGGTGATGGTTTCTAATTATGACAGGAGATTAAACAAATGCGTGTGCGTCTCTTTCTCTCTCTCTCTCTCTCTCTCTTTATATCTTGGTTCTAGTTTGCCTAAGTTTAAGCCTTCTTTCTTGTGGATTCTTTGATTGCAGGCATTATGCTGTTAACGCTTGTTTAGCACCTCTCTATTCGGTAGAAGGAATGCATGTAATATCCATTGAGGGAGTTGGTCATCGCAAACATGGCTTGCACCCAATTCAGGTAGATCTTACTTGTGAAGAGGTTCTTTTAGGTTTCTAGTTTCTTCTCATTTCTGGAGAATCTATGTAGTGATGCCATCCTTATTTTCTCAGGAGTCATTGGTATCTTCTCATGGTTCCCAGTGTGGGTTTTGTACTCCTGGTTTTATCATGTCCATGTATGCGTTATTGAGGTCGAATAAAAACCCACCTTGTGAAGAGGAGATTGAAGAATCTCTTGCAGGAAATTTATGTCGTTGTACTGGTTACAGACCAATTGTTGATGCGTTTCGGGTCTTTGCAAAAACTAATGATGCTCTATACAGTGGTTTATCTTCACTTAGCCTTCAAGATGGTTCAAGTATTTGCCCATCTACTGGTAAACCTTGTTCATGTAGATCAGCAGCCACTTGTGGAGACGATAGATTTCAGCCTATCTCTTATAGTGATACAGATGGGACTAAGTATACAGAGAAGGAGCTTATTTTCCCTCCTGAACTTATACTGAGGAAACTAGCTCCTTTGAAGTTGAGAGGAAATGGAGGGCTGACCTGGTACAGACCCGTAAGACTTCAGTACTTGCTTGATCTCAAAGCAAAACATCCTGAAGCCAAACTACTTGTAGGTAATACAGAGGTGGGAATCGAAATGAGACAGAAGAGGTTACAGTATCAGGTGCTAATATCTGTTGCTCATGTCCCAGAACTCAACACGGTGAATGTAAATGATAGTGGGATAGAGATTGGTTCTGCTTTGAGACTTTCTGAACTCCTGAGACTATTCAGGAAGGTTGTAAAGGAACGTCCTGCACACGAAACATCAGCTTGCAAGGCTTTTATTGAACAGCTGAAGTGGTTTGCTGGAACACAAATAAGAAATGTTGCTTCCGTTGGTGGAAACATTTGTACAGCTAGTCCGATATCTGATTTAAACCCTCTTTGGATAGCTTCAAGAGCAGAATTCCGGATAATCAACTGCAATGGAGATGTTAGGTCCGTACCTGCAAAAGGTTTCTTCCGTGGTTACCGTAAAGTGGATATGAAAAGCAGCGAGATCTTGTTGTCAGTGTTCCTACCATGGACAAGGCCCTTGGAGTATGTGAAAGAATTCAAACAGTCCCACCGTAGGGAGGATGATATAGCTATTGTCAATGGCGGAATGCGTGTGTTTCTTGAAGAGAGAGGTCAAGAATTGTTCGTATCTGACGCATCAATTGCTTTTGGTGGTGTTGCTCCGGTTTCTTTGTGTGCAAGAAAGACTGAGGAATTTCTAATTGGAAAGAGTTGGAATAAAGGTCTTCTGCAAGATGCGTTAAAGGTTATACAAAGTGATGTCTTAATCGATGAAGACGCTCCTGGTGGAATGGTGGAATTTCGGAAATCATTAATCCTAAGCTTCTTCTTTAAGTTTTTCTTATGGGTTTCTCATCATATACGTGAAGTAAAGCCAACTATAGAGACTTTCCCATCTTCCCATATGTCAGCTATGCAATCGTTTTCTCGGCAATGTAGAATTGGAAAACAAGACTATGAGACAGTCAGACAGGGAACATCTGTTGGCTTGCCGGAAGTCCATCGTTCAGCGAGAATGCAGGTATGTTTCTCAAAACTGATTCTCATGCTGGTTGTTTTCTTAGCCACGCCATTCAAATGGTGCGTCTATTGATTGATTTTTGTGATAAAGAGTAGAAGAGACAAAGATGCTTGAGTGTTAAGTTGTTGTGTTTCCATCATAATACAATGTCTCAACACTCTTGAATCTTCATGTAGGTGACAGGGGAAGCGGAATATACTGATGATACCCCAGTGCCTCCTAATACCTTGCATGCTGCCTTAGTGCTAAGCAAAATGCCACATGCTCGCATACTTTCAATTGATGATTCGAAAGCCAAATCTTCACTTGGTTTTGCTGGTCTGTTTCTTTCCAAAGATGTTCCAGCTGATAATATGATTGGACCTGTTGTTGCCGACGAAGAATTATTTGCTACGGACGTGGTCACATGTGTGGGACAAGTAAGAAAACTTGAAACTTCAGTTTTCACTTTCTTTCTTAGCTTTCCCTTGGATACTGGATGCGGAGCTTTTTGTTTCTCTCTGTTTTAGAGAGAGTGTTACAGGAAATACTGTTTTCTATCACCAAAAGCTAATAGGAAACGCAACAAGGTTTATACATGTATTGATTTTTTATCACCAAAAAGTAATCTAAAGTTCTCATATAGATCTAGTTAATTTGTTGGATATATGTATTTCTTTCCTTTACTATCTATTTCACTAAATCACGTCTGGCTCTTTTAGGTCATTGGTGTGGTTGTTGCGGATACGCATGAAAATGCAAAAGCTGCAGCAGGGAAAGTTGAAGTTGAGTATGAAGAACTACCAGCAATATTATCAATCAAGGAGGCTATTGATGCTAAAAGTTTCCATCCAAACACAGAGAAAATGCTAAGAAAAGGAGATGTAGAGCAATGCTTTCAATCGGCTCAATGTGATAGGATAACAGAGGGAGAGGTTCAAATGGGCGGCCAGGAACATTTTTACATGGAGCCTCAAGGTAGTTTGGTTTGGACAATTGATGGAGGCAACGAAGTTCATATGATCTCATCCACTCAAGTAAGCTTACTATTTAGTATTTACATCATACAAAATTATATTGTTACCTTGAAATAGCGTAGTGTCATATGCTTCATTATAAGACCAGTGGATGACCTATAAGGTCTCTGTAGTAGAAAAACATCAGGTTATGTCAACTAAATATGTTATTGAATGAAAATGTCTGTTTCTGCTTGAAGCAATATTGATTGTTGTGATTTATATATGTAGGATCCTCATAGGCACCAGCAATATGTTTCACATGTTCTCGGTCTTCCAATGTCTAAAGTGGTATGCAAAACCAAACGAATTGGTGGTGCCTTTGGTGGTAAGGAAACGAGATCAGCTTTCATAGCTGCTGCAGCTTCTGTTCCTTCCTACCTATTAAATCGACCTGTGAAACTCATACTGGACAGAGATGTGGACATGATGATATCTGGTCATCGTCATAGTTTTGTTGGAAAGTACAAGGTATCTTCCTCTGTTGTTTCCAACTTTTCCCTAGAGCGTTTTAGCCAGTGGAATCCATTAGTTATGATGCTTCCATTTACAGGTTGGGTTTACAAATGAAGGAAAAATATTGGCGTATGATCTAGAAATCTACAACAATGGTGGAAACTCTTTGGATCTTTCTCAAGCTGTTCTCGAAATTGCTATGTTTAACTCGGATAATGTTTATGAGATCCCGCATGTGAGGATCACAGGGAACGTTTGCTTTACTAATTATCCTAGCAACACTGCCTTCCGAGGTTTTGGAGCTCCTCAAGGTATGCTTATAATTGAAAACTGGATTCAGCGAATAGCTTCTGAACTTGATCGAAGCCCTGAAGATATCAAAGTGAGTTGAATGTTTTATAAAGTCATCTTCATTTTCCTGAAAGTTTGTTGGAATTTTTCCTCTTATTTTGATGCTTTCTTGGGTATTATTTTACTTATCTTTAGGAGATGAACTTTCAAGTTGAAGGCTCTATCACACATTACTCTCAGTCTCTTAAGCATTGCACACTGCATCAGCTCTGGAAGGAGCTGAAAATATCATGCAACTTTCTAAAGGCTCGTAGAGAAGCCGACGAGTTTAATAGCCATAACCGTTGGAAAAAGCGTGGTGTGGCTATGGTTCCCACAAAATTTGGCGTATCCTTTACGAAAACATTCATGAACCAGGTAATTATCATTTCTTAGGTTGATCCTTTCTTAGTTCAGATTTAGTTTTCTACGGAAAAACTGAAAAGAATAAGCAACATTCCACCAAAGTCAGCAACAGAGTTTTTGTATACTCATCTGTTTTGATTTTTCTGTTTTAGGCCGGTGCTCTTGTTCATGTGTACACAGACGGTACTGTTTTGGTGACACATGGAGGTGTGGAGATGGGTCAAGGATTGCATACAAAGGTTGCCCAAGTTGCTGCATCTGCCTTTAACATTCCCCTCAGTTCCGTTTTTGTGTCAGAGACAAGCACTGATAAGGTACATTCATATAAATCAAGCTAAAGTGTTGAGATGTAACTATGTTACAAGAAGAGCCACATACTCAGGCACAAAAATGTTCGTTGCTCTAACTTTACAGGTTCCAAATGCGTCACCAACAGCTGCTTCTATGAGCTCTGACATGTACGGTGCTGCGGTTTTGGACGCCTGTGAGCAGATTAAAGCACGAATGGAGCCTGTTGCCTCTAAGCTAAATCTCACCTCTTTTGCTGAGGTAACTGTTGTTGAATCCAAGAAAAGTTCTTTGCATTTTGATGAATAGAACTCTCCTCACCTGCTTCGTTTTGATTGTTATGTAGCTGGCAAACGCATGCTATTTTCAACGAATAGACCTTTCTGCTCATGGTTTTTACATTGTTCCCGATGTTGGCTTTGACTGGATATCCGGAAGAGGAGACCCATTTAGATATTACACCTATGGAGCTGCATTTGCAGAAGTTGAGATCGATACATTGACTAGTGACTTTCACACAAGAACAGTCGATATAAAGTTGGACCTTGGATATTCCCTTAACCCAGCCATCGATATTGGACAAGTACTCGCTTCTCTCCTTGAAAAAGATCATAAGAAAAGAGTGTTGTTTTGTGTTTGAGTTCTGAAAAACAATCACCATGTTGCAGATAGAAGGAGCATTCGTACAAGGGTTAGGTTGGGTAGCTCTAGAAGAACTCAAATGGGGAGATGCAGCTCATAAATGGATAAAACCGGGAAATCTACTCACTTGCGGACCTGGAAACTACAAAATACCTTCCATTAACGACATTCCCTTCAACTTCAAGGTTTCTCTTCTCAAGGTATACATGCAAGTTTGCAACTATTAAAAAACAAGGAAACGCTTTGTTAACTTTACTTGCAAGTGAAGAAACTGACCCAAGATGTTTTCATTAGGGGAATCCAAATACAAAGGGGATACATTCATCAAAAGCAGTCGGTGAGCCTCCGTTTTTCCTGGCATCATCTGTTTTCTTTGCGATTAAAGAAGCCATCAAAGCGGCAAGAGCGGAAATGGGTCTTGGCAGCAAATGGTTCCCTTTGGACACTCCTGCAACTCCGGAGCGTATCAGGATGGCTTGTTTCGATGAGTTTACTTCTCCTTTTGTGAATTTAGATTTCTGCCCCAAGCTTAGTGTTTGAGACTTCTGATCTTTTGTATGACAAAAATCACTGTCTATTCTGGAATATGAATATATAGAGAGAATTTTTGTTTTGTCTTTTGAATTACGATGTGAATCATCGTTTATGTTCATCTGTAAATGTACGTTTGAACCTAAGTACTGGCGAAGAAGAGGCAAGTGGTAAATACTGGTGTGACATTTTGTGAGAAAGAAACCAATCCAGAGAACTGGTTCTACACGTGTAGAGATAACCGTTGTACAAATTCATTTCAGCAACATACATTTTCTGTGTCAGTTGTACAATTCATTTCAGCTCTGGGGAGATAAATCGTCAAAACCAACAAGTGTAGTAAAGTCTGTGAGCCAAGATATTCGTTTTAAGTTTATTGCACTCTCTTCCTAGGACAAGTTCGTTTCCGTTATGTAGAATATTGCAGTCTTGATTTGGTATGGCATTGTTGGAAGAATGTTACAGTCAACGTTTTCTGTAAAATATTCCCTTGAGAACGAAGAGTAAAACACCATCAGTCATATGATCTGTTCGAAATTTCAAGACCAAAAACAAGAAAATGGCGATGAAGGTCTTTTTTTTATAACGCTTGGAAAAATGATAACTCAACAAGAAAAATACATGGCAAAGGTTTGTTATAACAAAAGACAAGCTGTTCTTTTTATTGATTTGTTGGTACACTAAAACAATATATTCTTGAGAACTAAAAGGACAATCATTATGAAACAAAGTATAAGGAGTACTGTCGCACATTTCACCATTGCTCCTTCTCTTTGTGTTCTCTCCGCCTATTAAAAAATACAATTTCTGTGAGTCCTCTAAGATCTCTCTCACACACACACACACACACAAACCTTGATAGGTTTTTGGTAAAGAATCAAACCTTTTTTAGTTGTTTAAAGCCTTCCTCGACCGATGTAGATACATTTTGAATATTGTAGTCTATCCGATCAACTATCGTGCCCTGATTAGTACAAGAAGACAATAAAACTCATTGTTGAATGAGAGCAAAAGAATACAAGCTTTGAATCCACTTTATGCATATCTATAAGTCTAAATGAGTTGAGCTTGAAACCTGGTCAATCACAAGAGCTGATAAGTCTTTCATTATCTGTGCAAGGTCATTCACTGACCCCAAAACCTAGAAGGAAATCTCAAGTTAATCACCATCGAAATCTCAAGTTAATTACCATTGAAATGTGAAGCAAGCTTCTCAGTACCTGCTGTATTTCTCTTTCCCTTTCCGCTGAGACATGTTGTCCTTCCTTCAACTTGACTGTCTGGTGTTCATCAAAACCCTAAAATTTGTTGACACCAGTGTTTCTCATTATAGATATTGGCAGAGTAAGAAAGGCAATGATATTTGATTTGGAAAATTGAACCGCTCTAGCTTGATAAGAAGTGTTTCTTTATGTCAATGGTATATTTTAACATTAAACTTAAGCACTTACCATCCCACCAAGTTCTTCGTCTTCCTCCAGTCTTGACATCTTTCCATTCAGGTTAAACTCCAAATCTACTCCATCCTGACCCTGTGATTTGAGAGAGTATCAAATTAGGGTATAGGCATAGCCAAATAATCAAATCTCGGTTTATTTCTTGAAGAAATGAGCAAAAGTACCTCTTTCTGCTGCTGGAGACGTTTCAAATACGTAGACTGTTTTCTGCGGAGTTCCATGGAGAGATTCTGAAGATCTGTTGCAAGAGAACGCTGTCAAAAACAGTATGGCAAAGAGTAGGTCAAGTCCATTGGAGAGCCCCACTAACAAATGTAGACAATATTTTAACCTCGTGCTACAAACGTAAACCAAAATTTGTATAAATAGCACCAAAAAAAATAAAAACCAAGTTTACTTTATACATTTTGCTAACTGATACTATCAATTTCATAAGGAAAACAAAACTCTCAAATGATAATGGGTTTAACCCCAATTCCCCTACATGGATTCTTTCAAAGAACAAAAGATAAGGTAACGACCACACATCTTATATAGTTAACAAGCTCAACATTGAATAAAAAACTCCAACAATACCTGCACATTTTTCCTGAGATTTGATTCCTCTGAAGGCCCTCCTCTAGTAGACAACTTCTGCAATCTCTTTTCTGAGTTCCTCAACAGATCCGTGATCTCATGAGTGAGCATCTCGACAGCACGTTGATTCCCTTTGTTATCACCAAACGTAGGCATGAGAGCCTTAGAATGAGCCTTCGCAAGTTCACCCATTTTGTCTCTCACCTTCTGTATATTATAAGTAATCTCCACAGAATCATCCACCCAAGCTGGTGGTAGACCAATTGTAAAGGCATCATCACTACTGCAAAACATTCCACAAATAACCAATAAAGTTTGTATCTTTCCTTCTTTTGTCTCCTCATTTAACAATTAAAAGGTAACAATTCAACTCCATCATCAACAACATCATTCAGCATTTGGATCATATGGGTCAACAATACAATTGGCAAGATTACAACTTTTTCACCAAAGTTTTGATTTTTTTTCTTTTCAAGAAATTACCTTGAAGGACCAGGATCATTGGAGCTCAGAGGAGCATAAGAGGAGTGATTGGACTTAGCAAAAGAACCGCTAACCATTTCGATCACCGGACCACCGAACGAATCAGACAAAGGAGCACGTGCGCTCTTACACGCATCTCTGTGTTTCCTGTACACCGTCGTTCGGTTCCTCGTCGCCATCGAAACCCAAATCAAACGTATAAACAGTAACTTTCAGATTTCAGATTTCAAGAACTTGTTGTGTCGTCGGAAAAAAGCAATGATGAATCAGAGAATCGCAAGGCGTTTCTGGTTTAGCGCGTGTTGGTTAGACTTAACGACGATGATTTGGGCTTTTTAAAGCCCATTTATATATTGGGCCTTTTTGTCACATGCTATAACACGTTTGAAGACGAAGACGCCAAAGCTAAGGTCAAAATGACGAAAACGCCCCTTAAAACTCCGCGTCGACTTGAGGCGGCTGAAAAAGTCAACAGACGGTGTTTCGGACTTTCACAGGGTAAAAAACACTAGAAAGCTTTAGTTATAAAGTAGGGGTAGTTTGGTCATTTGATGACTTTCCATGAATAGATTCGTGTCCATGGATTCTCTCGACAGAGATAAAAAAAATGAAAAACCTCATTTAAAGGTCTCGCCTTTAAGGAGTGTTTTCCTCGCACTTTCGTGTAAAAAGAAGCTCAACAAAAGTACTTGACAGGTGCATATAAATGCACGACGACTACGAAGAAAATCATTTAATTAGAACAGTGATCTGAGATTTCCATCCAATTTCAGTTTTTTTTTTTCATTTTCTTTTGTGGATTCAGAATCAAAATGGCAGAAGATTTGTTAGGCATTTGTGGGTTTGATTCTTCCAAGAAATATCGACTAGAAGAACTTGCCAAGTACCAGTCTGGTTAGTTTTTCCCATTGGATTTAGCTTAAAGTTTTGATTTTTAGGGTTTATGATGGTGTTTTTTCATTTTTGGGCTCTTAAAGATCTCTATTGGGTTTTTGAGAAATGACAAGTTTTTATCTCTAATGGGTTGAAGTTAAAATTTCAAACTTTGTTGTGTTGATAAAGATTTGTTTGTGATGGTCAACTTCTTTTTTTTAGGTTCATGTATTGAGTTTGAAGACGATGAAGAAGATGGTGATATGGCAGTGGATTATCCGTGCCCGTTTTGCTCAGATGATTATGATTTAGTTGAATTGTGTCACCATATCGACGAAGAGCATCAATTAGATGCTAGCAATGGGGTAATCACAATTTACATTCATCTAATTAGACATTATGAATGAGTTTGTTGTCAAGTTGTTCATTGTCTTCTAGTGCTTGCTTTAGTTGGTCGGATTGTGATTTTGTAATGAGAGTTGGTAGGGGACTTCTTGGATCTTAGTTAAAAACTTCGCTTTGATGCTATGTGGAGACATTTTGCAGTTGTGAATAGTTTGGAGTGGGAAAATGGTGTGGCTCAATTCTCGAAACCTTTTTTGGAGCTTGAAAAGAACGGACCTTTAGTTCAGGATTCTCTGAAATGAAATTAGTCTTTTGTTAATATATATGAATGCAATAATTTTTAATCAAATCAGCTTTGGTTGTGTGATGTAGGTATGTCCGGTTTGTAGCAAACGAGTGAAGATGCATATGGTTGATCATATAACAATGCAGCATAGAGATGTTCTGAAGATATCCTTTTTTTAAATTGGAACTTTCTTTCTTTTTCACCGTTTAGTCTGACTAAAACAATGCTTTTTTGATAATCGATGGTATGGATAAATCAATTCATTGGGATTTGGGTTCCTTGACAAAAACTTACCTTGAACAGAAACAGAGACTTTACAAGGATGAGTCTTATTCAGCAATTTCTCCAGGGACAAAAAAGTATTTACAGTCCCTAATCGATGGACCACTGTCTACTAATCATACATCTAAAAGTGTTCCTGACTCGTTACTATCATTTGTCTACAACCCGCCGTCACCAAACCAGCCCAAGCTTGTACTACCTAAGTTATCAAGTGGACCGAACACGCAAGACAAGAAGAGCCTTATCAAGAATTCGACAGAAAAGTGAGCAACTTTTCATATTTTATTGTTTCTCCGAGCCTTGTCACCTTATCTAAAGCTACATTTTTGCCTTTTGCCTTGTGCACAGAGACAGGAAATTGATGTCTCCCCTGTCAGATACTGAGCTAATGGAGAAGGCAAAGAAGAGAGAGTTTGTACAAGGTTTAATATCATCAGCCATGTTTAATCACATCGACAACTTCTGAGTAAGAAAGAACAAGAAAGATGTGATACATTGTTTGAATCTTTATCTCTTAAATATTTATGTATGAAACTCTAGTGTAGTCTATTAGTATAATATAAGCCAATGAGCTTCTGTCTATCTTTAAAACTTCTTCTTTGTTTACTACAGTTCATAATCGTTAATTTACTTGAGGCCGGAGTTTCCTTAACAACCACTTCCTGCGTAGTTTCACATCTAGAGCCAAGAAAGTTTTGGCCTTGAGTTCATCTTCAACTAGATCGCAAGCATCTAATATAAGCTCCTCGTCCATGTCTGGTAATGCTTGAATGGCTTCAACCGCGTCCTCTATTCCAATGGTTTTGTCTTCGTCAACTCGAGGCTTCTTCTGCTTTGAAGGGCTTGTATCAGTAGGACCAAGTTGATGATCTCTTTTGTTCTTGGGTTCCAACAAATGAGAGTTGCTATCTTCTTCCTCACCCGAACTAGACAAATCCGTTGTCCCACTGGACTTGAACTCTTGGAACTCGGTTTCGGGATCAAACCAGTCCATACCTACGTCATTTTCCTCGATCTCGGAATCGCCACAGAGCACACACAAGTCTTTATAGTATGGAATTGGTCGAGTCATGAATTGCCTTGCATCTCTATGAGCCTGTAATTGTTCCAGACAAGAACATACTTTGAAAAAGAAACCAAACACTGTATATAACTAAAACACTTTCATATCAGAGCAGTCAAAAATTACCTTTATATAGCCTTGCCAGACATTATCATCAGCTGTAACCATATGACGCTCATCATCCCAACCGAACCCATCTGATCGAAGAAGACTCTTGATCGCGTTAAATTGTCTTCTCAGAGTCTTATACCGGTTCTTCAATACATCAACACTAAAGTTAGACTCGAAATTCGCGTTGAAGAGTTTCACCATCTCAGTCCATGCTTGTTTCCTGAAAACACCTTCAATCTGGTTTCCACTTCTCGCTTGGTCCAACATAAGACCGATGAAATACATGTCCATTGGAGGATGCCAAGTAGTCCTGCACCGTGCAATGCCGCTTCCTTTGGAGTTAGACATGATTGTGGTTGACTCACATACTCTGTTGTCACCTTCATCTTCCTCAATGGGAGTGTTGGTTTCTCTCTCAGTAACATTCTCCGGAGCTGAAAACACACATAAATCATACACTAACAGACCTCAAAGCATATACACTACTCAAAGAAGTCATAAGACTAAGAAAGGTTGTACCTTTCTGCTCAGACATTCCATCAGAGTAAATCAAACACAGGTCTTTGTAATAAGGTATCGACTTTATCCGAAAAAACCTTGAATTAGGATGACCCTTCAAACACATTGAGATAAACAAACTCAAAGATACAAGAAAGAACAACAACAACAACAACACGGGAAACGCAAAACGCGAAACGCACCTTGAGATACTCATCCCAAACGTTATTATCAGCGACCACCATCTGTCTAGTTTCATCCCAACTAAAACCATCTTCTTTCACAATGTTCTTCACAGACCGAAACAAGTTCCTCAACGTCTTGTGTCTGTTTTTCAAAACGTCTTTCCCATAAGGAGACTTGAACTTCGCAGTGAAGGACAAAGACATGAGCTTCCAAGCACGTTTGCTAAACAAATGGTCGTCGAATCTATTCCCTTTCTTCACTTGCTCCAACATCAGCTCCATGAAATACTGATCCATTTCTGGCGTCCACACCGTTCTCAGTCGACAATTTCCGTTTTCGCTCATTTGTTTTCTCCTCTTTCTCTTCCAGAGTGACAGAGAGAGAGGGATCGGTGGACGGGAATTGGAGTTCCGGTGAGCTTTTAGGGATAACGTTGTCCGGGATAAGGATTATTCTCTTCGCGGCTAAGGTTATTCTTCTATTCGCAACCTAACCAGAAAACTTTACTGGGCTTATATTACTTTATTGGGCTTCTATTACTTTATTGGCCGTATATTACTTTATTGGGCGTATATTACTTTATTGGGCTTATTATACTTTATTGGGCTTATATTACTTTATTGGGCTTATTTTACTTTATTGGGCGTATTTTATGGGCCTAAATGTTACGACGTCGTTTTTATTTCTAGGGTTTGTTTTTGGGCCAAAGGGACGTTGTGCTGCTTACGATCGCAGAGAAGCAGAGAGAGTGTTTCGACTTCGTCGTCGTCTTCGTGAAGCATGTCCATAGAAATCTCTGCTGTTTGAATTTGAATTGACAGAAGAAGAAGAATCGATCTTTAAAGGCTACAGAGGAATATCATCATCTCCGACTGTAAGTTTCTTTGTGGGTTTTCTCTTTGTTAATATAGTGAGCTTCTTTATCAGTTTCTGGGGTTTGTATTTAGCTGCGTGTTGAGCTATCAAATCTTGCAAAGCAACTAGCTTTTGGTTACATAAGTCACTAGAATCTAATGAAAAACCCAATAGCAAGATAGGGCATTGTTTCTCTGATGTTATATATTCAAATATGGTTTTGGGAGGTTTATGTAGCAAAGAGTAAAA
The DNA here is from genome assembly GCA_000411075.1 of Sisymbrium irio. Classification (NCBI taxonomy): domain Eukaryota; kingdom Viridiplantae; phylum Streptophyta; class Magnoliopsida; order Brassicales; family Brassicaceae; genus Sisymbrium; species Sisymbrium irio. The sequence goes on along the minus strand of KE154717.1, from coordinate 63,657 downwards.
CCCTAGACTCAGTTTCTTTGCTTTGTTTTTGCAGTCGTCATTTTCAACAAGTCAACTCAGAAAGTCAAAAACTTTTGGCAATGAGTGGCCTCAACGGAGACTCTCTAGCCGATTTCAAAGGCCTACGTATCACTCAGCTCGACGATGATGATGACAATGAGGAAGCTCCAGTGGAACCAATAAACGTAGACGAATTCGATGATGATGATGAGGACGATGACGAAGATTGTGAACCTGTGATATTGGGTTTCGTGGAGAGTCCCAAATTCGCATGGTCAAATCTCCGTCAACTGTTCCCTAATTTAGCAGGCGGTGTTCCGGTACTACATTGTATATATCTTTTCAATATTTGGCTTTGTTTTGTGTGTTCTTAGGTTTTTGATTCTTGGGGTTGAATATGTCTGATATAGGCATGGTTGGATCCAGTTAATTTACCATCAGGGAAGTCAATTCTGTGTGACTTATGTGAAGAGCCTCTGCAGTTTGTACTTCAGGTGAGTTTCTTACAAACTAATTTCTTTGTTCCTCGCATGTTTTGTTTGGTTGAGGTTTATTTACGGGATTGAGGGAAAATTTGGCAGCTTTATGCTCCGTTAACTGACAAGGAATCAGCTTTTCACCGGACATTGTTTCTCTTCATGTGTCCATCTATGTCTTGTCTCCTCCGTGATCAACATGAACAATGGAAACGTCCCCCCGAGAAAGTTATGCGGAGGTAGAAGCACACCTTTTTATTACATGTCGCATCTTTGTGTTTGTTTCTCTTCTCTCCAATTGGGTTGTTAAAATATTTCGCTATTTTTCTTTTCTGAAGTTTGAAGGTTTTCCGTTGCCAATTGCCTCGTGTTAATCCATTTTACTCGAGTGAGGCTCCCAAACACGATGGAACAGACAAGCCCTTGGGACCTGGAGGTAGCTTATGAACTGATTGAAAATTTGGGTTTGACTCAGTTTAGCGTATTCTGTTCATAGTCGATTCTGAATTTTGTTAGTGTTTCTCTTTAGCTCCTTTGTGCACTTGGTGTGGAACATGGAAAGGAGATAAAGTATGTAGCGGCTGCAAAAACGTTAGATATTGTTCACCGAAACACCAGGTGTGTTTGTGTTGTGTGTGTGTGTGTGCATAAAATTTTCGTTCTGCTAGATTCCATGCTTTTTTACAAACCTTAACGGTCTACTTGTTTCTAATTTACAGGCCTTGCATTGGCGTGTGGGTCACAAGACTGAATGTCAACAACTTCGTGCTGTTCTCGAAACATCTGACTCAGGCCTTAATGGGGTTCCTGTGACTCAAGTGCAGAAAGGTTAGCAAATTACACAATCCTTTCTTTCTTAGCCTTGGAACATTATGTAACCGATGGTATCAATTTTTGGGTTTTGTGCAGCTGCGAGTAAGAGTCTATGGAAAGAATTTGTATTGATCAATGTGGATGAGAGTGAGTATGATACAGAGATGTCAGAAGACGATGAAGTTGCTCAACCTATGGTGGTCTCAAAGAAAGAAGTGGACGACCAAATGAAATCGATGATGAATGATTTTGAGGTAAAAGTCCCTTGTTGTATCTATTTTTGCAAACTGTATAAATTTTGCGCAAATGATGATTGTCAATTATGTGTGTACAGGGAGATGCCGATAAAAATTGTTGGGTTAATTTCCAGCAACGTGTAGACAAAGCCCCTGAACAAGTTCTAAGGTGTGATTCAAACATAGCATTTGTGTTATTTTGCATACATTTTTTTCCCTATTAGTCTCTCATAAGATCAATATGTAATATACATTTTCATTTTTGATACAGATATTGCCGGAGCTCTGAAGCAAAACCCCTTTGGCCAATAGCAAGTGGACGGGTCTCTAAATCTGAGATTCCCAATTGCAAATCTTGTGGTGGTCCTCGTTGTTTTGAGTTTCAGGTAATTTTTGTCATCTTTACCAAATTTGATCTTCCCTTCTTTCATAAAACTTGTACTAGTCTGGTCTTAGACACTTCTGCTGCTCATCTTTATAAACCAGTCAAGACAAGACCAACATCTTATGTCGTATCAAAACTGTCTAGGCGGAAAGATAAAACAAAACCATCCCCTTTTTCACGTAATGTTGTTGCATATTGGAAGCTTATCTGTGTTCTTGATCATTTTCAATGGCGGTTTATTCAGGTAATGCCGCAGCTACTGTTCTTCTTCGGCGCTAACAACGACAGGGAATCTCTAGATTGGGCAACAATCGTGGTGTACACGTGTGAGAACTCGTGTGAATCGAGTTTAAGTTACAATGAAGAGTTTGTCTGGGTTCAGGTATACAGTCAAACAACTTAGGCATCTCCCCTCTTCTGTTTCTGTTGCCGCAAAAGTTTTGTTCTTAACCGGATATGACCGGACTTTAATAACATTCGTAGAATTTTATCATGGGTTATGTACACTTGTTTGTTAATTATGGTTGTGTTACATATTTGGTCAAAAGATTAAAATTTTAAATTAAAATATAAAATTATATAGAGTTCAACAAAATTTGACATCAGGCGATTTTGCCTACATAAAAAGTTTCATATTATTATGATCCAATTAGAGAACATAAAAACGATACAAAATCTAATAATTACGCGCCATTTTCATTCTGTCTGCTGTAAAATGCTTCAAAAACATTATAGTATGTCGAACTTACCGAATTATTTTTAATATAAATTCGCTTGTGAACCAGATAAATCGTACTTATCGAGCAAAATCGTTAAAAAGAATATTCATGTTATAATAATAATAATAATTTATCGGATCGACAAAATGTAAAAAAAGAAAATATTTTATACCGGTAGAATTTAAGGATCTGATGATAAAGAAAAGTGAGCGAAATAGATTTTCTTATGTTCGTATAAGTTTTGAATGTTATTGAGAATATGAAAATTATGTTTTACAATCGAACGATTTCGTTCGTTTATATAGAAGATAAAAAGAAAAGTTACTATGCGCGCATAGTGACGTTGGGCTCCACACAAAATTTACGCGTTCAAATTTTACGTCTTCTTTGAATTGGTTTCCTACCTTTTCTGATTTTCGTAACACTCTCCCTTGGAGACCAATGTCGCTATCGCCTTTTACTCAACGCCTTTGTTGTCTCGTTAAAAACCTTTTAGGAAAACCCAGTGGGAAAAAACCATAGTGAAGTAAAAAGAGTACAACTGCGTAAGCTCCCCCTTTAATGAGGTTATCTCAAAGGTCTTGTTGATGACGCATTCTAATGTTATGGACATGCTTCATGAATGTAGTGGTGGGTAATGATTTCGTGAAGAGATCAGCTGCATTATCGCATGATCGGACATATCTCACTTCAACCTCTTTATTCTTCTCGAGTTCTTGAATGTATGTAAATAACTTTGGAGGTATATGTTTAGTTCTATCGCTTTTGATATATCCTTCCTTCGTTTGGGCAACGCATGCAGCGTTGTCTTCATATACGTTGGCTCCGTATTTTCGTGAATTCCGCTGCTTGACCGAATGTG
>KE154717.1:16427-55108 GCA_000411075.1 Sisymbrium irio | reverse complement strand
TGTTCATAGCCGTTTGAAAAGTTGAAAATTTTCTTTGTGACCGTTGGTGAAAATTGTGTTAAAGATAATAAAAATGAATTCGGAATTAATTTGAATAAACAATCAATTAATTTTATCAATTTTCACACTTGAGTTAATTTTATTAATTCTCACATATAAAATGTATACTGGTGGCCGAGCCTCCATTTATAATTATAAGGATATTAACATGTATAATATTATGGTGAAGGAATCAACCACATTTAAACAATAATTAAATTATACGGCGGCTTAACCGTCCAATATAACACTAACAGTGAATATTTAATTATGGTGCATTTCACAATCATGATATAATGTTGGTAAAATATTAACGAGGTGACAAACCGCCCGCGGTAATATAAATAATGGTGCGTTAAATAACCATTATAAAATAATAAGTTATTACATAGGCGGATATCCAGTCATTATACAATATAATAAATTATTATATAGACGGGAATCCCGGCCATTATAATAGAGTATATATTATATATATTTAGCCGTATTAAATCGTGTTGATAACGTGTTATAATAATAATAATAATTTATTGGATCGACAAAATGTAAATAAAAAAAATATTTTAATAATAATAATTTACGCGTTCAAATTTTACGTCTTTTCTGACTTTCGTAACAATTCAAAGTATTCAGATATACAGCGAATTACAGACAAAACGTTATAGTATATTGGTCGTTTTTAATAATTTTTAATATAAATTCGCTTGAGAACCAGATAAATCATAATTATCGAGCAAAATATTAAAAGGAAAAAATTTGAGAGAGTCAAGTAACCAAAAACACAGCGAACTACTGACAAAACTAATGAAAGAGGTTCTTATATTTGTCGCAAAGAAAGTGTTTTGACAAATCTGAATTACAAAAATCATGCAAAATCACTGCTAAAGAAAATTTCACTATCGAGCAAAAGCTTATTCTCCTCACTTCTTAGACTTCTTCGCTGGGACCCTGCGTGAACAAACCAACCCAATGCAAGAGTTTAGAATGTTTGCTACAATACAAGTATCAGTTTGGTCAAAATAATCATCAATACTTACGCTGCGGTTTGCGCAGGCGGTGCGGCGGCAGGTGGTGCGGCAACAGGTATGTCTCCTCCAGGACCCTGAAACGAAATCACAAAAACCACATTATACGAAATGATCAACACCATGGACTCTGAAATGAAGTCACCAAACCAAATCATATATATATAAAAGCATAAGAAATCACCTTGGCGAGTCGTTCCTCTCTACGAGCATGTTTCCTTTCACGGCTAGCCTTGTTCTTCACCCTCTTAGCCTCAAACTGATCAGCCAAAGTCTTCTCTCTAGCCTTCTCAGCCTTAGACTTGTGGATACTCTCCATAAGCACACGCTTGTTCTTGAAAACGTTACCCTTAACCTTCATGTACATGTCATGGTACATGTGTTTGTCAATCTTCTTCGACTCTCTGTACTTCTTGAGAAGACGCCTCAATACTCTCAACCTCCTCATCCAAAGTACCTTTGTCGGTAACCTAGCCTCCCTGGTACCCTTTCTCTTACCTTAAAAACCAAACATAAATAGTCTGTAGCGATTTTCCAAAGAATGTGATTCAATAATGTAACATAACATACCGTAACCAGAGTGACGTCCCTTCATTTTAGCAATCTTCATACGTCTTGCTCTGGAACGTGAGTGGATCTTTGTTGGCTTCCTGATGATGAAACCATCCTTCACAAGCTTCCTGATGTTTTGGCCTATTACGTAAACCATCACATCACATCACAAAACTAGTATTAATCATCAAACTATCTGATTGCTTAATCTAATATCTATACCATTTCTGCAATATCATCCATACCTAATCTACTATTTTCTTCTACCATCATCATCATCATCAGATTAACATAAATCTAAACAATTAGAAAGAAGAGAGAAAGAACAACGTACGGGAATTGGCCATGGAGATATCACTCCCTTCGTTTGGATCGAGCCATACTTTCCTCTTTCCGCACTTCAGCACTGAGGCTGCGAGCCGCTTCTGGAGCTTCAACGAAACCATTTTTCGCTTCGGAGAAAAAACCACTCTGCTCAAGACATTCTCTTTATATATCACTTTCTCTAGGGTTACAACTCTCTCTTCCTTCCGCAAAAACCTAATTGGGCCCTGTTATGAAGCCCATTATTGGCTCAGTGGCTCACTACTGCGTCATAACTTAAATTTCATCAGGCCTGTTTGACCCATTTTGAAGCCCATTATAAAATCTGCGTTGACCTTCTTTCTCGTAACACAAATGTCTCTGACCCAAAAATGGCATACTCTACCATGAATGAATAACCCTAAAGATAGACTATGGGAGCCAACTAACAAAACCTTAAAAATAGAATGATCCAAATATACCTTTTTTGTAAGCTCTTTATATAACTGATTTTTAGTTTGATCCTTCTTGTAATAATTACGACAAGAGAGAAAAAGAAGAAACATAACCAAAACATAAAAAAAGAACAAAAAAGTTAAAAATGGTCGGAAGGGTATTTCTCCTTTTCCTCTCCATCGTCGTCACGGTGGTCATCGCCGGGAAAGCTCCACCACCAACGTTCACCGAGAAAGGCAAAGCTTTAGCTGAGAAGCTCTGCGAGAAATCCGAAGACAAAGCGTTTTGCGTTTCGAGCTTAACCTCACGTCCCGAGGCAGATACAGCAACCGCTCCTAAACTCGGTGTGATCGCGTTAAGCGTTGCGTCCACAAACGCTTCAGACACGTCTTTCTACATTAAATCAAAGCTGAAGCAGAAAAACCTCGAGCCGGCGTTGGAAGACACGCTCGACGATTGCTCAAAGAATTACTTGGACGCAGTCGCGCAGCTCGATGATTCTCTCGCCGCTTTGCTCGCGAATGCGTTCATAGACGTTGATATTTGGCTCAATACGGCGATTAGCGATGGAGAGGCTTGTGAAAACGCTTTGAGCGAACGTGCTGGTAATGATGCTGAGCTGGCTCGTAGGAACACAAACTTCTTGAAGCTTTGCAAGGACGCTCTTCTCATCAACACTATTTTAACTCCATAAATTTAAGGGTGTTGGCGATTACTGAATTTATATTTCTTTGTTTGTTGTAATTTTCTGAAAAAAATGGTTTCGTTGGTTCGTGGAGGTAAATTAAACGATATGTGATATACTTTGTTTTGGGGAAATTTTGAAATGAGCATATTCGAGTATATATATGCACACAGTAGATATGCGTTTTTCCGTATGTAACTTGACCGCGAGTAACATTGACTGACCCAACAAAATGGTGGTCCAACACTATAAAAAAGTTTGCAATCTTTTAAGTTCTTAATTCATTTATATATTTACATTTGTGGTTTAAAAAGGAAAATTATTTGATCTTTTATTTATTTGAATTATATGAAATCGTTATTTAAACATAAAATTATGGCTCAATATCTGATAAAATAATTGGTAGTCCTAAGCAATGGTTTAGCTTACTTATCATCTGAACCGGACCTGTAAAGGAGATATATTTCATTGTTTCCGACTATAAGATATCATCATATAAACGAAACACAAACAAAAAAAAAAAGCGTTATTTCCGATGTTTATTCACAAGTTTATCAGTAATTTAGTGTATATGAATTTGCATGGCTTCTCGATGACAGAACCGAAACTTTTTTTTTTTTTAAAATATATATTCTTCTAACTTTTATTCATTCTAATGTTATTTCTTATCTATATTTTTATAATCAAAATAATATATTTTTCATTTTCCTGATATTATATTGAACATAAATTACAAACCAGTTCCTTATGATCTACTAAATCCATAATTATATTGAACATAAATTACAAACCAGTTCCTTATGATCTACTAAATCCATAATAGTTTAAAAGCCTGGTTTTCTACCCGTGCAGCTTTTGGCTATTTTATCTGCATGCTCGTTTGCTTGTCTGCTGATCATGATAAAGCTATATGAAGCCAAAAGACAAAGTTGTTATGTCATCTAAATAGTCTTCAAGTTCGATTTTGAATAGAGTGACTTCCATGATCCTGAGTTTTTTTGTAAAGGTTTGTAAAGTTGGTCTGAGTCTCCACAAAAAGTGATATTTTCATAGCCTAATCGCTTGATTTGTAGAAGAGCTTCTCTGAGGGAAATGGTCTGTGCTTCCAAAGGTGTGTTAGTTGGATCAATTGACATGTATCCTTTAAGAACAAAGTCTTTTGGTAGTGTATAGGACCAATCCAGCCTGCTTCATCTGTTTGATCCATCCAAGATGCATATGTAAAACAGCAATACGAGGAAGATTGGTTTAGTACCTCAGTGAATGTAGTAGGCTTCGGTATTTTACACATGTTGCAGGTTATTGTGGTTGGAAGCAAGGTTAGCTTCATGCCACAGTTTTTGATCTCATGTCTTCTAATTTACACAATAAAATACTAAAAAAACAATTTTTGAATGAATTTAGTATTTAATTATGCAGGAAATTAAGATTTTTTATTATTATTTAAATAACGAATAAATTAAAAATAATTAAATTTTACGAAGATTTGCTTACAAGTTACAAATAAATATATTTTCACTCATAAACTAAATGTTAATAATTCTTAATATCTAATTTTAAATTATTCCAATTTCTTATATAAATTTTTTATTTTATAACCATATATTAAATTAATAAAAAAAATTTGAGAAGTCATTTTATTTAATTCATTATCCTAAACCATGAATTTTTTTCTTTTTTTTAACTATTTTCAAACAAACGAAAACTCTATAAATATATGTATATATGTAACATTTACCACAAAGGGAAAAAAAATATCTTAGTTTTATGTTTTTAGTCTTATTTTTGATAGAGCAGACGGCAATTGTGTGGTCAGGGCTACCTTAGAGTTGATTATCTGTCTCTCGCTCCTCTCCTCTTCTCTTCTTCTTCTCTTCTCCTCTTCTTCTCTTCTCCTCTTCTCCTCTTCTTCACATCACTCTGTTCGTCTCTCTCTCTCTTCTCTCTATTCTATCCTTTTAAAAAAAATCTCTCCTTTTTCGAAATTTCACTCGACCCTTCTCCGGAAACAGTTGGCAATCTCCGTCTCTGAGGTTTTCAGAATCTGGGAGATTTTTGAATTGTTTTTATAGATCAAATGGTGGATCGATTTAGTACGATTGCTTTGCCTCATTAGCAATGACTTCTGCTTCTTCCATGTCCGGTGTGTATCCTTTCGTTTCTCTCCTTACGTTTGTTTTTTTGCCTTTGTACGATTGATTCTCTTAGCTATGTAGTCTGGTTGTAGAGAGAAACGATCAAAGAACGAGTCTTTTTACGAATATGTTGCAGGGTATGGGTTTAAGCACCGTTAAATTTTGAAAGCTAGTTTAGTTCTTGCTCTGTCCATCGTGTGTACTCTCTCACCCACCTGTTAGTGTTTTGTGTGTATGTGCGAAGAAGAAAGAGAGAATCAACTTGGGTGATGATTGGTTTTATTTTTCACTTGTTTGTTCTGTCTCTGAGTAATTGTAGGAAAGTTGGATTTAGGGAGACTAGGTTTGTAGACTAGTGCTTCTATATGTAATTTTTCATGTGCCAACTAAACACATCCTACTCTTCTTCTTGAGGACCACAGTTTTCTATTACTGGTTAAGGAGGAACCTACTTTTTATCTGCAATTAATGTTTATATTTCTTGGTCGGTATTTTATTGTTTTGTGGGGTACATTGCAGTGTCCGTGGAATGTGTGAACATATGTAATTTAACCAAAGGAGACGGGAATGCAAGAAGTGATTGCAATGCTCTCTCCTGTGCTTGGAAAGCTCCAAGAGCGTTAACAGGGTTTCTAGCTAGCACTGCTCACCCCCCTGTGTGTTCTTTGTATCTATGTGGCAGAAATGGAAGAAAGAGTAGAATAAAATCTGTAAGTATTTTTTATTGATTTTGTTACGTAAAGGGGTGTTAACTGTTAAGCTTAATCTTGCTTGGCCTTTTAATGTATATTTTAAGCTTCAGAATTGTGTATCGACATTGTTTGTCTAGCCATGGTGACGGTATTTGCTATCTAATCTTGAGGGTCCTTACGGTCACTCATTTGTGTAATGTAGTGCGCGTGGCAGAGTTATGAATATGAAGTAGGTTTTTCTGAGGTTCCTCACTTTGTAAATGTGAGAAAAATCTTGAGGTCCAGGTCATCTTGTGGTGGTCGTAAAAGATGTGAACTGTATTGCTTATCATCTGAATCTTCTGGTGCTTCCGACGATGATGTTACTGTCGAAACATTATGGGAGGTAGTAGACTCTACGCTCTTCATATTTAATGGCACTTACTACCACGGTACTCTAATCTCTTTGATGGGTGGTTATCTCTGCAGGACCTTTTCCCATCGATATCTTACTTACCCTGTAAAGAATTAGAGTTTGTTCAAAAAGGCCTCAAGGTATGGTGATATAAGTTTCTTACTATTTGAAAGTCCTCTTTCAGCTATATCCTCCATCATTGTCCCTTTGATTTGTTGGATAGTGGAGTATATTTCAGTTCTCTGGTACTCGTCTCTTAATTCAGTAAGAAAGGTTTGTGCAGTTAGCGTTTGAGGCACATCATGGTCAAAAGAGACGTAGTGGGGAACCATTCATTATACATCCGGTTGCAGTTGCTCGTATCCTTGGTGAACTTGTGAGTTGCGTGATATATTATGAATATGGTTCACTTGAGGATAAGTTGGAAAGCTTAATAAGTTACTTTTTTGCTCTTGCTTAGGAATTGGATTGGGAGTCTATTGTTGCTGGATTACTTCATGACACGGTCGAGGATACAAATTTTATTACTTTTGAAAAGATAGAAGAAGAGTTTGGTGCCACTGTGCGTCACATTGTAGAAGGGGAGACTAAGGTCTGCATATATATGTTTGCTGCAATATATTTCCTATCCTCTAACCCTTATAGAGAAAGAACTCTACGCGTCCTTTGAATAAAGTTTCAGTTATTTATATTGTTCTATATAGGTGTCAAAACTGGGAAAGTTGAAGTGTAAAACCGAAAGTGAATCAATACAAGACGTTAAAGCAGATGATTTGCGGCAGATGTTTCTAGCAATGACAGATGAGGTTTCAAATTTATAAGATTGTGTTTCAGTTGGTGTAGTTATATTATTCATCAGCAGACCTAACTGCTTCATTCCAGGTCCGCGTCATTATTGTCAAGCTAGCTGACCGGTTGCATAACATGCGAACTCTCTGCCACATGCCTCCCCATAAGCAGGTGATTACTTCAAGTAGTTGAGATTTTTTTGCCCATAAAGCTCTGAGTTCTATGTTTCATTTGTAATAACTAATGATTTTGTGAGTTTCGTTCAGTCCAGCATTGCAGGGGAGACTTTGCAGGTATTTGCTCCTTTAGCGAAATTACTAGGCATGTATACAATAAAGGTATAACCCGTTAATCATTGTTTGCGTTTGCTATTATTCTTAAAACAATAATATGCCACGTGGTAGCATAATTTACTGGGCACATCAGACGAAATGTATTGTAGCGTCTATGTGAAACGTAATTATATCAGCTGTTGTGTCCCACGGCGTTCTGAGTTTTGTGGTCTAATCTTGCAGTCTGAACTGGAAAATCTATCTTTCATGTACGTAAGTGCTGAGGATTATGAGAGAGTCACAAGCAGGATCGCTAACCTCTACAAAGAGCATGAGAAAGAACTCACTGAGGTAACTTGAACATATTATCGGCTATTAGGTTAAATTGCCAAAACGTTGGTCGAGAAGGGAAAGAAAATTAGAGAAGGATGTTCATTATCAACCTACAAGCTCTTTGATTTTTCGAACTTTGAATTTATCTGGTTGTTTATTTAATTCATCTGTATTCACAGAGTCCTACTGTGTATCTTAGGCAAACAGAATTTTGGTGAAAAAGATTGAAGATGATCAGTTTTTGGACCTTGTTACTGTGAATACTGATGTTCGTTCTGTTTGCAAGGAAACTTACAGGTGAATCCGTTAGGTGACTTCTTCATTTACTCTGTAATATACCCTTTTCTTCAGCATCTGAAGTCTCTTATTCTTCATGCAGCATATACAAAGCTGCGCTCAAATCCAAAGGATCAATTAATGATTACAACCAGATTGCTCAGGTTTGTGTTGTACACTCATTCCCAAGTTGTAGCAAAGGTTTCGAATACAGAACTTCCGTTTGCCAGCCTAATATGATTGTTAACATTGCTTCTCTAAATTTGCTTATTTTAGCAGTTACGGATTGTTGTAAAGCCAAAACCTTCTGTGGGGGTCGGGCCTTTGTGCAGTCCACAACAGGTGAAACCACAATGAAAAGGAAGCGGTTATCTTTTGTTCCAATTCGTTCTGATGTGTCACTTAATTTTTTCACTCTCATCAATGCAGATATGCTATCATGTTCTTGGACTAGTTCATGAGATCTGGAAACCTATTCCTCGAACTGTATGTATCTGATCTTCTGGTCTTTCAGGATATATTTTTACTACAAGACATCTGAGCATATGTCTTACTTTTTTGTTGCAGGTAAAAGATTACATTGCCACACCGAAGCCTAATGGCTACCAGAGCCTCCATACTACAGTGATTCCGTTCTTGTATGAGAGTATGTTTCGGCTGGAGGTTCAGGTATTTGATAATATTTTTTATCACAGTTCTTAGGAAAACGGTAAATACGAGGACATCTGAGTTTGGTTTTGGTCTTTTAAAGGTTGAGTCTTGGGGAAATTTTTAAAAAGGCTGATTTGATTGGGTATTAAAATTACATTTCTCTCTGCAGATCAGAACCGAGGAGATGGACTTGATAGCTGAAAGGGGAATTGCTGTTTACTACAATGGCAGGGCTCTTTCTGCTGGATTAGCTAGAAATCCGGTTCCTATAGGTAGAAATTCAAGGGGGAAGACTGGTTGCCTCAACAATACAGATTTTGCACTCAGGGTATTTTTTTTACCATACTCGCAAGTAAAAATGCAGAGAAACGTTCTAGAAGTAGGCAGTAATATATATTATTTAGTTTTTGCCTTCACAATGTGATGTTAGTTATGACAGTTTCTTTTTCCAGGTCGGGTGGCTCAATGCAATTAGGGAATGGCAAGAGGAGTTTGTGGGTAACATGAGCTCTAGAGAATTTGTGGATACCATTACGCGGGATCTTTTAGGTAGTCGTGTGTTTGTATTCACACCTAAAGGAGAGGTAAAGATTAAGTTCAACAGTAAGCCTCTGAAACACTAACCTACAATTTCACGTCTTTGCTTAGATGTTTGGTATTCTACTTGCAGATAAAGAACCTTCCTAAAGGAGCCACCGTTGTTGACTACGCTTATCTGATTCACACGGAAATCGGAAACAAGATGGTAGCAGCGAAGGTATTTTCCACTTTCATGTCATTCTTTCCATCTATCATCTTACATTATCGACAATAACTGGACAAGACATTAAAGATAATTCTTTGAAACTGTAGGTGAATGGTAATCTTGTTTCTCCAACGCACGTTCTTGAGAATGCCGAGGTCGTGGAGATACTCACCTACAACGTTTGTAACTTTTCTCTCCTGCATGCGTTTGTCATTTCTTCTTTTCATTTTTTCCTGCTTAGGGAAATTTTGATTGCCTTTATCATGCTCTAATACCCAGGTTCTGTGAGCTCTTATGTTTTATTATGATTGTGACATCACAGGCCCTCTCAAGCAAATCTGCTTTCCAGAGACATAAACAGTGGTTGCAACATGCCAAAACTAGGAGTGCAAGACACAAGATTATGAGAGTATGATATTTTCATTTGCTTACGTTATGCTAATTGGCTCACTATTACTAAATGAGTCCTCTCAACTTCTTCCAGTTCTTAAGGGAGCAAGCTGCGCAATGTGCTGCAGAAATAACCCAGGATCGAGTGAATGACTTTGTGGCGGACTCTGACAGTGACGTGGAAGATCTCACAGAAGATTCAAGAAAGAGTCTACAGTGGTGGGAGAAAATTCTCGTTAATGTTAAGCAGTTTCAGTCACAAGACAAAAGCAGAAGCGAAACACCAGCTTCTCAAAACGGGAGCGTATGGGTCCCAAAGGTGAATGGGAAACACAACAAAGCCATCAAAAACTCAAGTTTGGAGAATCCAGAGTTCTTTTTAACTGCAGATGGAATTGCCAAGATTTTGCCTGCTAACATCCCTGCTTATAAAGAAGTGTTGCCCGGTTTAGACAGTTGGCGAGCCAGTAAAATCGACTCATGGCATCATCTCGAAGGTCACTCCATCGACTGGTTATGTGTTGTATCCATGGATCGTAAAGGTATGTTATTTGCTTTATGGTCATGAATCCAGAACCAATTCTCTTTTTCTCTCTGTCGAGATAGTCAAAGCAAAATTGTTTGTTATATTTTCACAGGCATAATCGCAGAGGTTACAACAGTCCTTGCAACTGAAGGCATCGCAGTATGTTCTTGCGTGGTGCGTGCTTTAACTCTAAAACCTTCTGGATTCTTATAGTTTCTGCCGTCTTATCTGACAAATTTCTTTTTATCTGTAGGCCGAGATTGACAGAGGAAGAGGATTAGCAGTAATGCTTTTTCAAATAGAAGCAAACATTGAAAGTTTGGTAATATATATATGTCCCAATGTTCTAAAACTCTTCTTAACTCTTTTTAATTAATTTTTAGGTTTTGGATTAGTAAACCTAACCAGTGTTAATATATATCTGTAACTCTCAGGTTAGCGTTTGCGCAAAGGTGGATATAATCTTGGGTGTGTTGGGATGGTCCAGTGGTTGCAGCTGGCCAAGATCAACAGATAATGCTCAAGTTCTTGAGTGTTAAAGCCAAAGGACTCATGTTCTTGGCCATGAAGTTTTGTCATGTTCGCTGAAAAAGATAAGCAAACTTGCTAAGAGGAAGAGACTGGTTGCTCAAAGTAGAGGTAGAGAGCTCTTATAATATTCTTGAAAAAAATAATATCATTTTGTTTTGAAAATAAAACCATAAAAAGAGTCAAATTCTTTTAGATGTTTTGTGTTCAATAAATCCAGGTCATTGTATATAAAGACCAGCGTGGGATGAACAGACAGCTGTAATATGTAGATACTCCTGTACAACCTTATACTTGCACATAGAGAAAAATGGATGTATTTCGCAAAACGGGTTTATAGATGTGTTCGTGATTTTTTGTTTTCTTGTGTTTGTTGAAAAACTTGGATGAGATCATCCAGTTTATCACGAAATGAAGACAATTCTGTTTTTCAGATGGTATTAGAGTTTGGAGTCTAGCATGTACAACTAAAGATCTCGAACATGTTCCCATCCGAAAGTGAACTGATCCAATCATCCAACCGAATTTATGACAACTTCGATAAACCGTAGGGAAGTATAAAGAGAAAAGGGAATTTAGCAATCAGATGATCACAACAAATTAGCATAGAAAGACAACATTAGACACGTGAAAGAAAAGTCATGATAAATCAATTAAAAACAAAGAAAACAAACTCTTAGCTCGTTTTCAGACAACGTTCCACGACGAATCAAACAAACGAAAAAAATCCTCAAAGAACGTCTTACGTTTCATGTTCATTAACAAAAAGATTGTTAGTAGTAAGTAGGTTCAGAGGTGAAGAAGAAAGGACCAGCCCAGAAAAGCTTGAAACTCTTGTCTTCAAGAACACGGTACTTGCTCAATGACAGTCCTCTCACACCTTTGTTCACATCGGTCGGGAAATCACAATCAGCAATTGGAGATTGGTAAAGGAAAACTTTGCACTTGGTCACCGTCCTTCCTGCACGAAGCTGTGAAGGAAATAGCGTGGCGAAGAAGTAACCTTTAGCATCGGTTTTGCTGCTCATTATTGAGATTGGAACAATCTCTTTCCCATATACGTCAGTCTTCACACATGCAATTCTTGCCGTAGCACCTGTCGTAAACAAACGATTAATGCCATCATGTTAAAATTAGTAACAACGAGTAAGGACAACAAAGAGGTATTTTTCTCTTGTTATACATGTCGTAGCATGTAACAATTCCTAGGAACGCATATACGTTAAAGTTAGGGTAAGAGTTTTCCCCAAGCACACAACTAATAATAAAACACTTCATTTCTTTTGGTTAGAACTAATCATAAGGTGGAGGATCTATGTGAAGACCAATTCGTCTTGGTTACAAAGCTATATATTACCTTGAATTGGGTATGACTTGTCACCAGACCTGCACATGATGACACCTTCAACGGCGACAGGAATTAATTTTCCGGTCTCGGGGTCGGCTTCATTGCCGTAATAGGCAACGGAAGATATAATTAGAGATGAGAAGACAACGAGAGAAGCAGCAAATGAGAGGCGTGAAAAAGCCATCTCTTTCTTTCTTTATTTTTTCTGGCTTGCTTTGATGTTGGATTGCAGAAAAAGCAAGTGAAGTTTTGAAAACTAAATCTATGTGTTTATATAGGTTTATCGCGTTGACAAAGTTAAATTTCTATTTAGATTAATGGTTAGTGTGTATTAATTAATTCGAGTTATAACTGAACGAGCAACTTGTGATATGAACGTGTATGCACGGCAGACAATATATAGTGTCACTGTTCCGACGTGATACGCATAATATGGTGTGTGGGATTACCAGTTCCAAAGACGGTTCCGACTTTAGGATGAAACACAATATTTAAATTCGACGATATATAAGACCTCTATTATATCCGTTTTAAACGTTCCGATGACTCCAAAAAAATTTTAAATTTGAACCTAGATAATAAAACCATGGATTTGTTGATCAGAAGTCATCAGGACTGTATCTGAATTCATAGAGTACGTCGAAATAATATTACAATACTTTTTTATTAAGCCTTTTAAAAATATTAGAAAGTATTCATACAACTAATCATTTGGAAGCATTTTTTTTTTAACACTGGAAAGCATTTCTACAAGCTTCAAAAGACTTCCAAAAAATTTTGTTATATTTTTGGGAAACAATGTGGTGAGTTTATTGTCGTTTCTGTGTTATAAACTATATAAGCGTCCATTACATATATAAATTTATAGGAAATATTATATAAATATTTAAATATGATATATTTATGAAAGTTACAAGTAATTATTTTTCTCTTGGATAACCAAAGGTATTATTTTTTATTTTGTCTTATTGTATTTCAAAATATAGGAGGCTTTTATATTTTATTATTTCACCATTCGACAGAGTCCACCATACTTAACATAAACACAAAGACAAGGTTAAGTCATTATGATTCTAGTGCTCTTTTATGCTTTCTTTTAGTTTGTGTATGGTCCCTAAAGTGTTTCCTAAGGATCTATTAGATATCTTGTAAAATTGTAATGTATATGCATCCTCTATGCTTACAATCAGAAGGCAAGTTAGAGGACGTTTGTTTGTTTCTGAGATCTACCAGGTTCATATATACACTCTTCAATGATTTCATGTTCTTGCAGTAATAGGTGGAAAAATTATATATAATCTTGGACTTCAAATAGCTAAAATAATAGCTTCACTAATGCCATGACATAGATTACTAAGTTGGTACATCTTCAACAATCAGATAATTCCTATTGAGTGAAGTAGAGTAGTTGCCTAGTTGTGATGATATGGAAAACCCTTGACATGGATTCTAATTCTTCTTCCATTCTAACAGTGGCCCAACAAGCTTCAAATAAGCCCAAAATGTAAGAAGCCCAAGAAGGGAGTATATTTCTTTTCAAAGAAAGCAGGAAAAAAAAAACAAAACATTTCTAGAAACTACGTGGCGTGAAACCAGAACACCAGTTGTCTTGTTCCTCTGTAATTTCTACTTCTCGATAAAACCGCTTTCTCAAAACAGAGCAACACTCATATACGCCGGAGTTCTCCACCACTGGTTTACTATTCCAATAAAATTGTAAATATATATATATATATATATATTCGTATCTAATAAGCATACATTACCACAGTCACATGCTCCCTCCTTTACACAAACACGTCACTTCTAGCGAAAACAGTACCAAGAAACAGAGAAGATCAAACACGTCTTCTTCTTCTTCTTCTCTCTCTCTCTCCTTTTTCCTCTTAGATTCCTCTTTTATCAAATGATTAATAGTGTTCTTTGGTGATTCGATCATTTAAAAGTCGGAAGCTTTTTTTTGGATCATCTGAATATCCATGTCAAACCCTAAGCTCACTAGGATTCTAAGCATGAGGGATCGCGTGCAAGACACGCTCTCCGCTCACCGCAACGAACTCGTCGCTCTTCTCTCCAGGTTTTGTTTTATCTAAAGAAAGCTCGAACCTTTTTTATATAATTGATATAACGGTTTGGTTCGGTTGTGAAGGTACGTGGATCAGGGAAAAGGGATTCTTCAGCCACATAACTTAATCGATGAACTCGAGTCTATAATCGGAAACGATGCAACTAAGAAAAGTCTCTCTGATGGTCCTTTTGGCGAAATCCTTAAATCAGCAATGGTGACTCAAAGTTTTCACCTTTTTAGTTTTGTGGGTTGATTCAAAGTTTGTGACTTTCATTTCGAATTTTTTTGTTTGTTTGTTTGTAGGAAGCCATTGTGATTCCACCGTTTGTTGCCTTAGCCGTTAGACCAAGACAGGGTGTTTGGGAATATGTTCGTGTTAATGTCTTCGAGCTAAGTGTTGAGCAGTTAACAGTCTCTGAGTATCTTCATTTCAAAGAAGAACTCGTTGATGGACCTAATAGTGACCCTTTTCGTCTTGAGCTAGATTTCGAGCCATTCAACGCTAACGTGCCACGTCCTTCGCGATCGTCTTCCATTGGTAATGGAGTTCAGTTTCTGAATCGTCACTTGTCTTCTGTAATGTTCCGTAACAAAGATTGTTTGGAGCCTCTGCTTGATTTCCTTAGAGCTCATAAGTACAAAGGTCATGTAAGTTTCCTCCTTTTGAAGCTTTCTTGTTCTCAGTACTTTTTGTTATGAGATTGGTGAAAAGTGGGAACTTTGTTTGCGTGTGTAGCCGTTGATGTTGAATGATCGGATTCAAAGCATATCTAGGCTTCAAAGCCAACTTAGTAAAGCAGAAGATCATATCTCTAAGCTCCCACAAGAAACTCCATTCTCGGATTTCGAATATGCGATTCAAGGAATGGGTTTTGAGAAAGGATGGGGAGATACAGCAGGGAGAGTACTCGAAATGATGTATCTCCTCTCTGATATTCTTCAAGCTCCTGATCCTTCATCCTTGGAGAAGTTTCTTGGGATGGTACCGATGGTTTTCAACGTTGTGATCTTATCTCCACATGGATATTTCGGACAAGCAAATGTCTTAGGCTTGCCTGACACTGGTGGACAAGTATCATCTCCCTAAAACCCTTTGGTTTAATCAGTTTTAACGGATCTCGATAAGCTTTTTGTTAAGATTCGTTGATGTTTCAGGTTGTTTACATTCTTGACCAAGTTCGAGCCCTTGAGACCGAAATGCTGTTGAGAATAAAGAGACAAGGATTGGATATCACACCTAGGATTCTTATTGTAAGTTGATTATTAATAAAGTCTAATCTCAAGACTTTGAACTGTGTTTATGAACTACAAATTTCTATCGTTTGTCCCACAAGGTTACAAGATTGATACCGGACGCCAAAGGAACTACGTGCAACCAGCGGTTAGAGAGAGTAAGCGGAACTGAGCATACTCACATTCTCCGAGTTCCATTTAGGTCCGATAAAGGGATCCTTCGTAAGTGGATTTCAAGATTCGACGTATGGCCTTATCTAGAGAACTATGCTCAGGTTTTAAAACATCCTAGCCTTCTTATTTTTTGCTTCCATTTTCTTATGTAAGAGAATGAAGTTCACTGATATATCTCTTATGAGAACAGGATGCAGCGAGCGAGATTATTGGTGAATTGCAAGGTGTTCCTGATTTTATCATCGGTAACTACAGCGACGGAAACCTTGTTGCATCATTGATGGCACATAAAATGGGTGTTACACAAGTAAGAGTTTCAACTTCTTTTGTTTGTCCTGTCAGTGTCAGGTTTCTTGTTTAACTATGGAAAATCTCTTAACATTTTTGACATAAACAGTGTACTATTGCACATGCTCTGGAGAAAACTAAGTATCCGGACTCAGACATTTACTGGAAAGATTTCGACGAGAAGTATCATTTCTCTTGTCAATTCACAGCTGATCTTATAGCTATGAACAACGCAGATTTCATTATTACAAGCACGTACCAAGAAATTGCCGGAACGTAAGTAACTATTAGATATATTTGTTTTTCCTTTCTTTCCGAGTTCTCATTAGCGTTATGAATTGTTGTTTGCTCAGGAAGAACACGGTCGGTCAATATGAAAGCCATGGAGCTTTTACCCTCCCAGGACTATACAGAGTAGTTCACGGCATCGATGTGTTTGATCCAAAATTCAACATAGTCTCACCTGGAGCAGACATGACCATTTATTTCCCTTTCTCTGATGAAAGTAAGAGACTTACAGCTTTGCATGGTTCCATTGAAGAAATGCTCTATAGCCCTGAGCAAACTGATGAGCATGTGTAAGTATTGGCATTAATAATAACTTTTCTTCTTTAACAAAACAATTTGAGTTTGGATGGTTTGTTTATTACAGTGGTACATTGAGCGATAAGTCAAAGCCAATACTCTTCTCTATGGCAAGACTCGACAAAGTGAAGAACATCTCGGGTTTAGTTGAGATGTACGGTAAGAACACAAAGCTGAGGGAGCTGGTGAATCTGGTTGTAATAGCTGGTAACATTGATGTGAAAAAGTCCAAAGACAGAGAAGAAATCTCAGAGATTGAGAAGATGCATGGCCTTATCAAGAATTACAATCTTGAGGGACAGTTTCGTTGGATAACAGCTCAGACAAACCGAGCTCGAAATGGTGAGCTTTACCGCTACATTGCCGATACAAGAGGTGCTTTTGCTCAGGTAATGTTCATTCAGTTACGGTTTTGGTTTTAGCTTAGTATGATATTCGAGTAACTAGGCCTGTTTTGTGTACTACTATATTCAGCCTGCGTTCTACGAGGCATTTGGGCTTACGGTAGTGGAAGCAATGACGTGTGGGCTTCCAACTTTCGCCACTTGTCATGGTGGTCCTGCAGAGATTATAGAGCATGGGCTATCGGGTTTCCACATCGACCCGTACCATCCAGAGCAAGCGGGTAACATTATGGCTGATTTTTTCCAACGTTGCAAGGAAGATCCAAACCATTGGAAGAAAGTATCAGATTCTGGTCTCCAAAGGATATACGAAAGGTGAAAAAAAAAACTAAAGCAAAAAGTAATTATATGATTATTTCTTAGTTAAATTGTGTTTGATCCAAACTTAAACTCAATATGGTTATGTATAGTTACACATGGAAGATATACTCTGAGAGACTAATGACACTAGCTGGTGTATATGGTTTTTGGAAGTACGTATCAAAACTGGAGCGTCGTGAGACTCGAAGATACCTTGAGATGTTCTACATTCTCAAATTCCGCGACTTGGTCACAATTCACAAACACTTGATTCCTTCTTCTTCTTTATAAGCTCTCAAGGATGATTTATGATTTGTTCTTTTTTTGGTTTTGTTTTGTTTTCAGGTGAAAACTGTTCCTTTAAGCGACGATGATTGATTGATCCGGTTCGGTGCTGAGTGAAGTTGTTAGTTGTAAAAAAGAATAAAAGATGAATAAATGTTGTGTTGTAAGAAAAGACGACTTTGTTGGACGAAGTTATTACGAACTTGTTCGTTTTCGTGGTACTTTTGTGTGTTGTGTCATGTGTGTCTCACTGACATGTTGAAAGTCACGTGAAGATTGTAGCTTGCAATAAAAAAGTCTACGGTAGGACTTTCATTTCACATCTATGTCGCTTCAGAATATTATAACTCGATCAGTTTCAACCGTTGTAGACTACTAGACGTTTTAGATTATGGGATTCTTTTTCTAATTTTCTGATATTTTTCGAAACTTTAGCTTGAGAGATCCAGCTTTTATCAATACAGTAAAAGTTATTTGATAACTTGAACTAATAGAAATAAAGTTGTAATTTTCTTGCCAAAACCAAAACTCTAAATCAGAACTTATTATGAATTGATGGAGTAACAAACAAAAACAATTATTTTGAAATTCTAACATTCTCATTAGCCAAAAAGGATTTGGTAGATATAAAAATGCGTTGGTAAAGATTTGACTGGATATATAAGTACTAGACCTAAAAGCAAACAAGATCGTATGGGTCTTCAAATTTTTTTAAAAAAATCGTCACATTTATTGATAAATATCGAGATACACAATTGATGCGTGAGTGAGTATATACGAATATAGACATTGAAGAGAGAGAAAAAAAAAACCCTGACAGAAGAGAAGAGTGACAAAAGCAGCTTTAATTGACCAATGAGAAAGGACACTTCTCTCTCTGGTCAATTACTCGCTTCTCGTGTCGTGGAAAATTATACTCCCAATGCAATAAACATCAATCATCATTCATTTTTATTCTTTTCTCTAACTTTTTTTTTTCTCTGTTTCTAATGAAATAATCGCCTACGTTTCCAATAGAAAATAGTACTACTACTTCCACTGTTTTAAAATATTAGTATAAAATATTTTACAATTTTTTTAACTTGAATGTTTTTTTACAATTTTTAAAAAAATTAAATTTATTTAATATTTTAACCATTTATATTCTGCAATATATTTTCTGATTGGCTAACCTATTATTATTATTATCAAATATTAAACGATGCACTCAAATGTAAAATAATTTTAAAAATATAATTAATATACTTTTTATAATATTATATTTTTAAGTAAAAATATCTTATATATAATATAACATAACAGAAAGTATAGTTTATAGTCAAATAAATAGTATTTACATTATGAGGTATGCAGAAACTAAAATCTTTGTCAGAATGCAATTCCGGTATTTTTTTACTTAAAAGACTTTTATTCTCACAGTCATCTCTCTTATTAAGTTTTAGTAGTAGTCTTTTTTAGAATCTCGATATCTCAACTATGCGAGATTGTTTAACAAAACCAATAAATCCCGGAACTCGAAATTCCACTTGAGCTGTTAAGTTAAATTACTGCAAATCTTTATAATGTCCCCTCCACGCTAAAGCAAGATGTTGCATATTTTTTATGCCAATCCTCCTACTTTGTTTTTTCTAGTTTGCCCTGATTATTGTATAACACACGAACAACCAAAAAGAAAACTACAAATTTCAGTAATTCAATTACACTACTGTAGGTAACCATACGCTAATGCTACTAATATTACGATTCAAAATTATTGTTATTGTTGTCCTAGTTTTCGCTATATATATTTCCCAACACTCCAAGAAGTTGGGAACCAATCAAGAAATCACAATCTCATCTGTAATAGCGCAAGACAGCTGGAGATTCTATTCAGTCCCCTAAAAATATTGAATTACTACTGCACAAACTTACAAAACATAACAACATGGATAGGATATAGTTTAAGAAAAGATGATAACATTAATTAACCACGATAAGATTACACTTGACGTTATATAATAACGAACCAAATAAACCCATCCCTCGGACCAATGTCCTCTTGTGATCCGATTTTCGATCAAATATATATACTAGTACTAAAAACCAAAAATAAAAACAAAGATAACTTCCTTCACTCTTATTTTTTGCTTCACTAATACACTCATTACTAGATTAAAGTCAACGGTTACAACTAGAGTTGACCGTAGGAATGAGCGAAGTAGGCAAGAGCTCCAACAAGTGGTGCATTGATGTAAGTAGCTGGCTCGGACTGCTCATAGTCAGACCGTTCGTCCGGGAAGCGATCGTGCTGGTCCGGACCACCAACGACTGCACCTACGAGGAAATTAGGGTTTGGAGATTGAGAGTGCATGATGGAGAAGCCTTGGTGACATTGGATCTTAGCCGGGTGGCTTGCAACGCAAGGTAAGGAGGAGCCACGATGGTGGATTCTCCGTGGGAATTTCGGACCGTAACCAACCATGTAAGACATCCTCAATGGGTTGTCTCCAAGTAGATAATCCACCTGTTAATTAATTAACAAAGGATTATGGCAAATATTCAAAATTGGAATAACTAGTCTAGATTTGTTTATAAATGAAATATACCTGTCTTTTGGCGATTGAGCGGAGGCGGCCTGGAGTATAGACGGAGCCACCGCAATGGACGACGGTTCTTGCGGAGTTCAAGTATTTGGCATAGGTTAAGAGCAAGAACGATGTTGACGTCACGTATTGCATGTTAGCGTCCGCCATTTTAAATAATAATCCACCTGCATGATTTATGTTTAAAAATGTTTAACAATCAAATAGTATCAAACCAGTTTTACTTTATTCCTGTTTAGTATATAACATATTTATCAAAAGAATATCACCCCGAAATAGAAAAGAAATCAGCTAAAAGAAGTTTAAAGATAACCAAAATAAAATCATATGGTTTCCGGAAAGTGTAACATGACAAATATAATTACAATAAAATAATGGATAATTAATTGTAACTTTCTGTAGTGGAGGGCAAACATGTAAAGTAAATTAGTAGAAAGTGAGTGGGTAAAAATGTAAGAACCTGGAGTATACTGAGTAGAAGAGAAAGGAGCACCAGGAATAACAGAGCAAATGAAATTATCAGCATGACCTTTGTATTCACCAAGTGTCTTCATTTTCTGAACCAGAAACGCCTTCACAACAACAAAAATGTTATGGTTATTTCATCTAACAAAATTAGAAGTTTCTAGGGATAAAATTTAATCAGGATGATTATATACCTTTGTAAGAAGAATTCTAGCTCCAGCGTGCTTGTTATCCCAACCAAAAGTGTTGTCATACTCAGCAGCTCCAAGGCTTTGTCCATTGAGTTTTATGTAGTTCAAATATTTTAGATTCTTTGTCGCTTTTTGTAACCAAGCAGCTCCCCACAACAACTCATCCTGCAACATCAAGAATCAAAAAGCATTCCATTAATATAAATTCTTCCAAAATCTGATTATGTGATTAGAGAAACCCATTTACCTGATAACCAGAGTAAGAGCAATAAAATGGACAAACATCTGGTTTCAATCCTGCACTGTAAGTTCCTCTGTATTTATCCGCAAATGCAAAAACCTAAAATTCCACAACAACAAAAACCAATCAGTTTCTTCTTAACCAACTTCTGTCTGAAAAAAAAATTTTGCTTTTTTAAATGGTTTTTTTACTTACCCTAATGGCTCGTTTGAGTAGGATTTTGGAGTAAGAACGATCAGATTTCCTAAAAACAATAGAGGCGGCAGCAAGAGCGGCAGCAGTTTCAGCTGCGACATCAGAACCAGGAGTGTTCTTGTCTACTTTAAACACACTTCTTTGTGTGTCCATATCTTCTGGTCTTTCCCAACAAGAATGGTCTTTGTTTGCATCACCAACTTGAACATAAATAGTGTCAGGACGTGAAGTGGCTTTCAGTAGATAATCTGTGGCCCAACGAATCGCTGCTTTAGCGTTTGGTAATTCAGATTTCATGAGACCACCGAATTCAATTACACTCCATGAGAGCATTGTTGTTGTGAATGCCATTGGGAATCCGAATTTGATATTGTCTCCTGCATCATAGTATCCTCCCACCAAGTCCACCTAAGAGGTAAAAGAACAAAAAAAATAAAAATTAGTATTTTGATAAACCAAACTCCAATTTCATAAAGGTTGAATCTTTTGACGATATTAATACAGAGTTTAACCTACATTGTCGAGATCTATCTTTACCTAAGTAAACCAACTTCTTTAAAAATTAGGGTTTTGGAGAAAAATGGGGAAAAACCCTTAACTTTATCCTCTGTTCTTTTAGCACCAAACTCATGAATAAAGGTCAAATCTTTTGACGAGTTTGTTACATACTTTAACCTACATTGTTGAGATCTCTCATTAAACAAGCAAACCCAGTTCGTATTTTCCATAAAACCCAAACCAAAAACCTAGAGAAAAAGGGGAAAGTTGAGGTGACTTACATGAAGAGCAGAGCCGTCAGAGAGACCAGAGTCTTTTCTCCAAGTCATTCTCTGGTTGGAAGGAAGCTTCCCAGACCTTTGGCCTTCGAAGAAGAGAATGGATTTGGTGAGAGCGTCTTTGTAGTTGTGTTTGGCTAAGTGGTGACGATGGTGGTGGGTGTTAAAAAGAGAAGAAGAAGAAGAAGAAGAAAAGTCGGAGGAGAAGCCATTGGAGAGAAAGAAGAAGAAAGAGAGGACAATGATGACTCTGAAGGCGTAAGAGGAAGAGGAAGAAGAAAAGCTAAAGAGAGACATTTTTCTCCGAGTGAGAAAGAGAGAGCTTCTATTGATGACCAATGAGCTAACAGATTGCAGAAGCTGCTTTGTGGGAAACAGAGGAAGTAGCTCTGCTCTTTATAGGGGGGGAGAAAGGTTTGTCTGTCTCTCTCTCCTCTCACTCTCTCTGTGGCAAGGTAAAAAAGTTTTTGACTACTCTTTTTTTGTTTCCCACATGGTTAAAAATGACTTGGAACTGAAAGTTTTGCTTTGTCAAAAGAAAAGAGATGTTTCTGGAGAGAGAGAGAGAGAAATGACTAAATGGATAGTTTTTGGTTAAAATCATAATAAAGAAAAGATTGAGGGGTTTTTTGGATAATACTCAAATATAACTCAGTGTCCGTACTTCTGCTTCTTGTTTGGACTCGGAGGGAGATATGGGGAAGCCCATTCGCAAATCTCACTTATGAGTTATGACTAAAGATTCATTTTACTTGTGTATCTGATTCTTATTCTTGCATGTATTTGATTACATATCTGATATTTAGATAAGATTCGGTGCTTGTGAAGTTTGTAAAAGACAAACCGATCTTTTTTCTTTTCTTTTTTAAATGTTGTCGTATTACATTTTTTCGACCAACTTTTATTTTCCTAGTAGAGTTTGATTCGGTAAACAAACAACTGTTTCACTTACCAAATGTATACACATTGTCTTATGGTCGAAAACTCGAATAATTTCATAATTTTGAAAATAAGCAAGTTAATTTATCCAAATTAAGTTATGCATACCACATACGCGATGGTAGAGACTTTTACTCGCTAAGCTGAAATCCATATTAATATGAGAATATCTATAGTAGTCAACTA
This sequence comes from Sisymbrium irio, assembly GCA_000411075.1. Taxonomy (NCBI): domain Eukaryota; kingdom Viridiplantae; phylum Streptophyta; class Magnoliopsida; order Brassicales; family Brassicaceae; genus Sisymbrium; species Sisymbrium irio. The sequence goes on along the minus strand of KE154717.1, from coordinate 32,057 downwards.
TAGATCCAGGCTGATGATCGTAAATGGTAAAACTCGATATCAGACTTCGACCCACATAAGGAGTGTATTTACCATTTCAACGACACCACAAGACCAACGTCACTCTAGAAGTTTAAATTATGGAACGTTCAGTTTAATTTGGTACTACTTTTTCTTTTCTCGCTGATTTAATTGTTACTTTAAGTAACTATATGAAACAGTTTAAATTGTTTTACTAAATAAAGTTTAGGGAACAAATCTCTAAAGTGTAGCTACTCACAGGCTCACAGAATATAAATTTGTACTTTGTCATCTGCCGAGACTCTGTATCTGCTCAATATTACTATTCTATGCCTTTAGCTATCCAAATTGCCAAAGAAATAATCGCAGCAGTTTTACAATTAACCGTCGTCTAGAGTGTTGAGCAGTTAACCGGTGTGTAGACAATCTCGTGAACATATTTTATAAGTAAACTATTCGATAATGATGATGAGATTTTCAATACGACTTTGTAATCATTCCACATACATGTGTGCATGTGACTACCCTTTTCATACGAATCTATCATGAACAATAAGCTCTGGCCATTATAACAATAATAATTAGACACTATTAGTGGTTTTCCCTTTTTAGTCGAATCCGCAAGACCGTAACATATGGGGCGTTTTATTGCATTGTTATGTTTTATGCTAAAAAGGTTACAATTATGTGAATAATACTGTACGGTAAATGCGATACAGCAATGATTATCAACAAGCCAATCACTTAATTTACGGAATCTTAAAATAAACTTCGAGGGCCCAAATTACATTGCAGATAAATAGTGCTTCACTTTATCTAGACAATTCTGGTATATTTTCACTAGTTTTAAAAAAAAAAGGTTAGATCTTTCAAGGATCTCAAAGTTAAGCAATTTTCATATTTTGACAAAAGAAAAACTGTTTATATATTTTTTTGGGTCTCAAATATTTGTCGTTTTTACTTGATTATAAAACAAATGTGATGAAAGACAAAACTGATCAAATCAATCTAATTTGGCTTTACCATCTTTTTCATTTTTCAGTTTATCATATTCTTAGTGGAAGTTTTTCGTACAGTGATTGGTTCATATATCAGTAGTACTTTTACACCATACTTCAGGTTTGATTTTCAAATTTCTGTAGTTTGTTTTTTCAATTTTTTTTAAAAAAATTTGTTGCGTTTCAACTTCCAAGTTAGATTATCTCTTGTGATCATATATGCATGTGTGCTATAAGGATTGTTAAACTTATGTCTCGTGAATGATGATCGACATTTGTAATATGTAGTTATGATCATTTGCACCAAACAAAAATTGCAGATAACACACTTTCAAAATTTTAAATAAATTTTTACAGTTAATTAAAAAAATAGTATGCATATCATTTTTGCCAAAATATATGCATATAATTATATTTAAACTAATACTATTATTTAATATTTAGTATAAACAATAACAGTAGACTTTAGAAAATAGATATAAACAAACCAATAAATGTTAGCACCATAATCTAATTTATGTGGTTGGGGTCAAACGCATGCAACTACAATAGTATCAGAATTTATCCACATGTGGTTACTTTGCTCGAATAGTATAGGGTTGTTAGTGCTCGATTAATTTCGAAATTGAATATGAGCCATGATCCGCTCGTTATTGTTTTTCCACTACTACTATTCAAGCAAACCAAGGACATGTGGATAATGTTGTTTGTATATTTCAGCCATAGTGATATCCTATATATGTAAATGTAAATGTATAAGCTATATGTATATAGGTATGAAGAGTAGCATTGAATAATAATTATTGAGAGGATGGGAATGTCGTACTTATCATGTGCGCTTCAGTGATAATTCCACATGCATCATGACCCTCCAGAACAAAACACGATATCTAAAGAGCAAAAACAAAAAACAAAAAAAAAAAGACTTTGGATTCATGTTCTTATTCTTCTTTTCCTGCTTCTCTGTTAAAGTTTTTCCATTATTGATGAACACCCAAGAAAACAGATGGTAAAGGCCAGCTTTTATCTCGATATTAGTTGCATATTTTGGAAAAAATAAATTAAAGTTTATTTGCCTACGTTCATGATATATGCTTATAACGTATGAACAATTTATTTTCACCGTTGTATATATTACTCTCGATATATTAGACTGAATTCGAGAATTCAAGCGAGCATAAGAATGTTTGTTGAATCTCACTGATCATTTTTTTCGAGTTGGATATATAAATACGCATACATGTATTAAACTACTAATAGAATTCTCCAGAATATTCATCATTTTATAAATCCAAGTCTAGATGACTTGATCTTATGTTTACGATCAAACTGCATGATGGTTACAACACTTAATTTGCTTCATTATTGTCAAAGCTTAACGATTAATTAGAAACCGAGATCAAATGGGATGCCGGTTGAATTGAGCCACGAGTTACCATCAAGAAATGGACCGACTGTGAATTTGGTTGCCTCCACGGAGGTTTCCATGCGTCTATAACCGGGCCAGTTGACCCGGTTTGTCATGTTCGACCCCGGTCCTTCATTCATGTATTCTCCATAATATAAGGTTTCAAGAGCAAAAGTACTTTTGTTCCACTCCAACCATCCAGCAGGATCAACTAGATCGTCAATAAACGATTTTATGACGATCGTCCTAGAATATTGTTTCCATGGTCGACCTAAGTAGGCCTTGAAGCTTGCTTTTACAGGGATCAAATCATCCGCGGCCAAGATTCTACAGTTAATCAAAGAAATGCCTGTAGCCTGTTTCGATGTATTGCGGCTTTGAGCGGTGTATGCGATTTTCTGGTTCGGATTTGGTTTACGTGCATAGAGACTACAGTTTTGGAACACAACAGCAGCGTTACCGCATATGAAGTCGACCGTACCGAATATATTGCATTCTCGGTAGAATTGTGTGGCTGAATATACATAAAGAGTGTCTTGGTAGCCTTCGAACGCACAACGGTAAAAGGCAGAGTGATTAGAGCTGCTTCGCAATGCCACGGCTTGTTTTTTGGACGGCCCGGCAAAATTCACGAATGATATGCCCTTAGCTATGAAGTCATTACCTTTGACGGCTGCATGAATAAAAAAAAAAATATAATAATAATTGTCTAATATTTATTTTTTATATTACAACAATAATTCGAAGATAACATAAACAAAACATAGTAAAGATGGATTTTTTTTAGGAGAAAACAAAAAAAATAAACAAAAAGCTTGGGCTTTATTTGGGCTCCAGATATAATTTGGTCTCAGCCTCAACCCATAAGAAATTAAGAATGTGCCCCACTTGAACGACGCCATAATATTAGAATCGTTACTCATTATAATGGGCCCAATAGAGATGGGTTAAAAGCAGCTTCTTCTTTTTTTAGATATTTGTTGATAACTTTTACTTGTTTAGCAATTAATTAGGCATTAGCATTTTTAAAAAAAAAAAAAAAAAGAAGTAAAGGGATTATATAGTGATTTAATCAAAAGCTAACCTACGGTAGCAGATTGAAATGTTGAGCATCCATCAGCTTTGTTGCGGTTTGCTTTTATGACTGTTCTTCCGATACCGTCTCCGACAAACATTATCATTGTCTTCTTATTCGGTATTTCGACGTTCTCAAAATATACCCCACCTTTGATATAAATCGTAAATCTATCCAAAAATTTTGAAAATGTAAATTAGAACCATAAAGTTAAAGACGAAGAAAAACAATGACATCATCAAAAATTCATATATCACATTTGAAACAACAACAAATAACATGACACATATCAACATTGATAAACCGAAAACATGCATGTGCATGTGTACTGGTGTACGTATCTCTCGATGACGTCGGAGATCGTTTCTTCGTTCTAACCGATGTTACTTAACAATGATAAGGAAGTAAAAATTACTACCATTATAGATTTGCATTTTTAAAATTTTGTTCCAAATGTTAAAGATGATGCTTAACTACGTTGAGTTAAGATTTATGTACCTGGTTTCGCTCGAGTTAGGAGCGGCCGAGACCGCGGCATTGATAGTAGTGAAGTTTCCGGTACCATCTTGAGCCACCGAGAGATTAAAGTTAGACTCTTTCACCGGAGCTCGAAAGAGTTTCTTGTCATTTTCTGAGACCCAACTCGGGAACTCAACGTCAACCTCATATGCTTCCGGAGAATGTTTATTCCCTGGAATCTTATGAAGCATTTCCAGAGAGTTACTGAGGCTGTTAGAGATGTTTAAGATGCTCTCCTTCATGCTCTCTGTCAGTTCATACGTCTTATCATTACTGTTTTCATAATTTTCACTTTCCGTGAAACCATCGAGACACGTGTCTTGGTTCGTCATGGCCTCGCTGAGCAACATATTGACATCGTGGGTCCCAAGAGGGTAAGTTTGGAGCTTGGAGATTGCGGTTTTGAGATCGGTGATAGTGTCATCGAGTAGCTCTAGACAGTCTTCGAACGCGCAGCGATCACGGTGGGTTAGGTATGGATTAAGACGGGTTTGAAGGTTGAAGAAGCTGGTGTAAGAGAGATTGACCTCCGAGATGGTTTGGTTTAAAGTAGCGACGACGAGCTCAGTGATGTTTTTGGTTTTGGTTAACCGCTGCGTTTTGTGGAAGGTGGATTGTGAATGAACGGTGGATATTAAGATGATTAGGTGAAAGGTTAATGCTAGTAAGTTGAGAATTATGTGTTTTGACGTTTTTCTACTTGGATTATTCATCTTTTTCTTCAAGCCTGGAGTGAAAAGCGAAAAAAACAAAAAAATTAAAGACCAAGCTGAAATGTAAAGAAGTGAAAGATGTGGTCTTATATAAACCCTATTATCTTAATCCTCGCCTCTATATCGCGAATTTGAGACGTAACCATTTTCTCTAATATATAAAAAATGCAGATCAAAATAAATAAATAAAAATAAAATAACAGCTCAATAATTAATTTAGTTGTGTATGTTTTAATATGATATAACCAGAAGTGTCAATAGAACGACATTATTGAGTATTTTATGGTCATCTTCTTATAAGGTTATGGACGGTACAAACATCACCGTTTGTTTTAAAAAGAAGCTACTATTAGCTGTAATATTCCGCTTTGAGGAGAGAGTTAAAAAAGTAAGTTACAAAATTCAATTAATAATTCGTTCAAACGTCTTTTTCGTTTAACATGCATACCCTTCTCTTACGTAAAACCAATTTGAGTTCCCTCCACAATCGGTTTGTTTTTTTCTTTTTTTTTGGATCAACTACATGAACGGATGAAATGAGAGATTAACCATTATAAAACGTTACAAGAGGAAGGACACTAATCTAAAATGATTTGATCACCGTACTTACAACCCCAATGAAGTGACAACAAATTAACATTTCGCTTACATATTAAATATTTTTCAAAATTAATTTATAAGATGAAGGTTAGAGATCAAGAGTAAAAGGAATTCCGGTAGAATTAAGCCATTTGTCACCTTCGATAAACGGACCGACAGTGAATTGAATTGCTTCCACTGCGGTTTCGATTCGCTTAAAACCAGGCCATTTGACCCGGTTTGTCATGTTCGAACCGGGCCCTTCGTTCATATACTCTCCATAATATAAAGTTTCAAGGGCAAAATCGTCTTTCCACTCCAACCATCCCGCAGGATCTATCAAATCGTCAATAAACGATTTTATGATAACCGTTCTAGAATATAATTGCCATGGACGACCTAAGTATGCTTTAAAGTCAGCCTTCACAGGGACCAAGTCGGGAGCAGCCAAGATCCTGCAGTTTATTAAAGAAATACCTGTGGGCTGACGTGGATCTTCTCGACCTTGAGCGGTATATGTGATTCTCTGGTTAGGATTTGGTTTACGAGCATAGATACTACAATTCTGGAACACGGCAGCTGCGTCACCAAATATAAAATCGACCGTGCCATATATATCACATTCTCGATAGAACTGTTTGTGTGAGTGGGCGTAAATGGTGTCTTGATAGCTCTCAAAGCTGCATCGGTAGAAAGCAGAGAGGTCAGATCCGCTTCGTAACGCCACAGCCTGGTGTTTGGTCGGGCCAGCATCGTTCACGAATGATATGTCCTTAGCTATGAAGCCACTTCCTCTTACGCCTGCATAAAACAAAAACGTGTAACTAATATATTTCTAAATTTAAAGTTTATAATTTATAACAAAAGAAAAAAGGAAGCAACAAAAGCTAATTAAATGGGTCACAATAATGGATAGGAAAATGTTCAGGATTATTAGAGTGAGGGACTAAAAGGAAATTTAGAAGACAATTTACCAACAGTAGCAGAGTTAAATGCTGTCCATCCATCTGCGCCACTGCGGTTGGATTTTATTACTGTCCGTCCGATTCCGTCTCCGACAAACATTATCATCGTCTTCTCTCTCGGTATTTCGATGTTTTCTAAATATACCCCATCTTTAATATATATCATAAATCTATCAGAATAATATCAATATTACACTCACGCATTAACAAATAAAAAATATTGGTATGCAATTAAAGAATTATTGTTAAACCAAAAATCTCAATAATCAATTAGTTATAGATTAAAAAGAAATTGAGAAAATTGGATATTATTTTGAAATAGAAAATCAAATGGCTATTTGGTAGCAAACAAAAATCTAGAGACCAACAATGAAATGAATAGATTTCATGTGGAATTGAGAGTAAAACATAATAGCAAATGAGTCTAGTCTTCGAAGAACTAATAATATATGAGTATAAAAATAGTGTAAATGTGGTGCGGTGAGATATGTTGTCATTTTTCTGCGTTTTTTTCTCTACTTTTATATCTTCAATCTGTGTTTAGCGTTATCATTTAATCCACTCAATTTATCTTTGAGTATACTTATTCTTGTTGATTCAACTGTGTTTCATAGCATTTAACCGCTGGTTTGACTCTTAAATCATGATTGTCGGAACCTTAAATCAAATTAAGCAACAAGGGAAGCCAAAGTGGAAGATCTGCCTTGGCAGAGCCCATATATAGACAGTGCAAAATCGCGCCAAGATATTTATAGACACAATACTTTTATTTTTGAGAGTAACCTCGGACAGCATCTCAAACAATCGGAAGTCACGGACTCACGGTAGTCCACTTAGAAGTTCATGTTTATAGAAAACAATACTTTTAAAAAATATGTGGTTAATTTTTTAGTGACGTTTATGGGATTTAGTTGCGTTGAGATCCTTCTATTTTGAAGCGATTAATTGATGAGATATTTTGTGAAGACTTGACACTTATTGGTATTGCCACATGCCACTGATCACATGTAGGAATGATAAAAAATTGTCTTGTTCTTCAAGTTTAAGATTTGTCATTGTTGTATCCGTGACGAGTACTACTTAAGTTTAAGATATTTTTGAAAAACAAGAAAAGTGTCTTCAAAGAAAAAGTAATTCATCAAAAACTCGGAAATACGTCGTAGCTCTAATGAGTACGGAGCAAGAATTTCGCCAAAAACCAATCAGAATAAGGACTAAGAAATTTGTCTCTTGAATCCATGAATAATTCATCACAATAACTCCTTAGACCTCATGCTTAATTTCTTTCTTTGCACTAATTTATGGTGCAAATGCTTTCGTAATTTAGAGGAAAAACCCAGTTTAATAATGATTTTGCTGGTTTACACTATTTAAGGACATATATTTATCAAAAAGTTCTTGGATCCTAGCGTACCAAACAAAAATTGATGGGAAATAGCTGCATTTTGCTAAAATTTGCTCTTTGAAAAAAAGTAGAAACTTTAATGTAACAGACTTTAAATTTTGTTCTTCTCAGTATCAATATTCTGCCTATGCTTATCAGTTTATCCCTCTCATTAGTATTTTCCCAATAATAACATTTACACCCTAATTAAATCTAGCTTCTACGTAAAGAACAAGGAAAACAAAATCAACCCAAAAGAAAAGAATGAATTAATCATTAAGCCGGCAACAGACAAATGAAATACAGAAAATTTTCAAAATGAAAAAGGTGATTTAATATAATTTTGTGATTGGTAAAACATGCAAAATGGATCAACATGTTAGCTTACCAATAAATACCTAATATGTAACGTTTTCGTACCTGGTTTCGCTCGAGTTAGGAGCGGCCGATACGGCCTCCCCAATGGTTGTGAAGTTGCCGGTACCATTTTGAGACACCACTAAATTAATCTTAGTCTCGTCCATCGGATCCTGAAGCAGTTTCCGGTCGACCCACATAGGAAACCCAACATCATTCTCTAGTTTCCCAGGAATATTCTCAAGCATAGCTAGTGACTCTCTGACATGTCTAGAGATATTGAAAAGACTCTCCCTCATGCTCTCAGTCACCCCATATGTCTTACTATTACTATTAGTATTCTCGTCGCCATCGCTAGAAGCGAAGCCATCAAGACACGTTCGTGTATTCGTCATCGCGGCGCTGAGCAACATATTGACGCTGTTGAGCACCGGCGAAGAAGAACTGAGCTCCGAGATCGCGGCGGTAAGATCGAAGACGGTGTCATCGAGTAGCTCGAGACAGTCATTAAACGCGCAACGGTCGCGATGGGTTACGTTTGAGCCGAGACTCTTCTGGAGGTTGGAGAAGTTGGAGGAAGAAAGATTTACCTTCGAGATGGTTTGGTTTAAAGTGGCGACGACGAGCTCGGTAGTGTTACCGGAGGATGTAAGACGCTGCGTTTTGTGGAGAGTTGGTGAAGAATTAGATGAAACGATGGTTGATAAGAATAGTAGGAGAAAGGTAAATGGTCGTAATAAGCTGAGAATTACAATGTATTTTGGCTCTTTTCTTAGATGATCCATTTTTTTATTTTTATCAGCTGAAATGTGAAGTGAAAGCGTACATATAGTACATGTGTATATTTAATAAATTCCTAACGACCGTAGCTTCATGTGATTTGTCGTCAAAAGAGTTTATAGGTTTGTTATATTGTTATTTGCATATGGAAAGGAATTTTATTTCTATCAAATTTTAAATTTCGTTGAAGGTGGTAAAAAATTGAGATAAAAGAGTTATGGATGGTAATTGTTTTAACATATTTCCTATACATTATTTTAAGTTTCAAAAGAAAATATTTATCAAAAAGAAAAATATATTTCCTATAAAAGTAATAGAAAAAATATATTTGGCTATATTTGTATATATTTGTATATTAATTCATACAATCATTATTAAAATTTGTAAAATTATTTCAAATTATAATCAATCTTCTAAACAATATTTGTTAACTGATTTTGGAGAGAATGCTCATCATGATTCTCTTGTTTTATATTTTCTTATCAAATTAACTCCTGCTTTGGTTTGATTTACTATATTTTACTTCTTGTTTTTTTTGGAATTAAGTTTAGTTTAAATTTTTTTAGTCATTTGTTTCTTTTGATATTGTAATTGGAGCTTGAAACTCATACTATCTACAAATCAGCAAAATATTGAAGAAGCCAAAAAAAAACTGTGTACATGATCTCATTGTAATTTAAAAGGTCATTTGTTCAGAGCTGAAAGTGGTATAGTTTTGACAAGTGAGATAACTTGTGAGATATTAGCGGAATGAATTTGGACATAAAATATTGGATCGCAGCCTCCAACGGACTAGTTTGCATGGCCCAAAAAAAATCAGTAATGGGTCGAGTTATTGGACGCAGATTGGACCAATGTTAACATTTCTGACCTTCATGATTCAAAGCTACATATAGAAATATAGAAATGTAGCTGACCTTCACGGTGTAAAGCGTCATGTCTCAGATGGTGAGTGAAAAATAAAAGCTATAAATCATCTATTAGGAAGTCTTTGTCCACCACCCTATCAAACCTTAACCATCTCAGCGATCCCCTCCATCTCATTTACGATGACTTTTAGGTTTTTAAAAAAGCCAATCAATTGTTCTGTCTCGTAACAAAGTAAAAGATACAGTCCAAAAAAAAAACAAAAGTAAAAGATTATAAATTTTTCTTCAATTCGTCTTTTTTTTAACCAGTTAAACCAATATCAATGACTACTGAAGTCACCGACACCAGCATGTTATACCACTAACTGTCCATCTCTTGAACAGTTCCAACACAGTATAGCAACGTTGATCCACCCTAGAGGTGTGCACATTTAACCCTTCAATTAGATTCCAAATTCCTTGCTGGCATGAAATTGAAAACCAAAGTTATTTTGGTCGCGGCCAGTTTCGGAGTTCATGAAACAGAGATGTAGGGTGTTAGTTATTTGGTTGTGACTCGTGAGGATCTGTTCTTTATATTCCTTTGTACAGGTGCGATTCATTCCTCTTTACTTAAATTGATTTGAAGTTCAAATGTAATATTTTCTTCGTTTATCTACAAAGCTCATATATAATTTTAGTTTTTGTGTTGCATATCGTACAATGCATAGATTAGCATACAAAAAAGAGTTAGGATGTTATTTAATAATTTTCTTATAATCAATTAGCATTTGTGTAAATTATGAAGAGGTATGGATGTCTCGAACTTCTTGTCTCTCGTATCACTTTCCCATGTATGATGATACGGTTCATTTTATATATTTTCAAAAAAAATATTAATATTTGAGTTATCTTCTGGGTTTTGTTTGATTTGTTATGTTTCGTGTGTTGTTTTGAATTGTCTTATAAAATAATTTAAGTCCATTGTTTGTGTTAAAAATAACTAATTTCCGTATAAGAGAATTTATCATCATTCTTTTTTTTTAAAGGAGATTCTCTGAAGGTGTTTGTATTAATTAAAAGATCGTTCAAACTAACAAAATAGAAGGTTGTAAATACGTGATTCTAAATTGTTTTCTTTCTGTTGTTGCATTCTTGGTTGGATTCTTTCAGTAATACTCAAAGACACTAACTGATTTAAAAAGAATATTCAAAGACGTTATAGAAAAAACAAAATTGCCAGTTTGTCATCAAGCATATCTTATAAAGTTATAATGAAGGTAGCGATACAAGAAACCATAAAAACCTCATTTGTCTAAAATTTGAATGATTAAGATTTTATGTTTTAAATAAAATTTAGCTATATTAAAGTATTAATATTTTCTTTTTTAAAGATGGTAATGCAAATTATACTGTTGTTCACGTAATCAATCAAGGAACCAAATAGAATTGTTACAACATACAGCACTACATGCACTTTGTAACTACTTAACCAAGTGATACAAGTGTAACCATTCTACAATTGGATAGTACAATAAAAGTAACTGTATATAATGCATGTGGTAATTTCTGAAATAATTTTAAAATATGCTTAAAATCTAAATTTCTTTTCAATTTAGTTTTCAAACTAAGGTACCTTCATTAGTTGTTTAAATAGTTAATAATTTATCAAAAGAAGAAATTAAATTTTCATTTAAAAAGTAAATATAGATGTAAAATTTGTTGCTGATTTCACTTTGTAAAAATAAAATATATTATTTTAATAAAAATAGTTTTATAATTGAAATTTAATTATTTTAAGCATAAAATTAAAAAACTGTTTTAAATAAATTTTTATATACTTTTTATTATTGCTATTGAACTATTGTAATGTTATTAACCAGAACTCATTGTTGAATAAAAGTTAATAAAAAACCTTGCAAGAAAAGAAGAAAACATCAAACCATCTTGCCATTATTTCCAAGAAAAAATTATCCATAATTTTAATAATAGTTTCAGTAATTAATATAACTAATTTAAAAAAATAATTACTCAAGATTAATAAGTAGCAACGTTCATTTTTAACATATTAATATTCTTATATTGTATTAGTATATTTTATTCATTTTATAGGATGATGATCTTGTGATTACTTCATAAACGTCCTTGTATCCTTCTATATCATATGCTTATCCTTTTGTGCGGATGATCGTAGATTCATCCCATGTTACATGTTACGTACTGTCGTACTTCTGATTTTGCACTGCTCAATAAAAGAACATGATAGATGATTGGTTGAATGATAATCAATTCTATCGTCGTGGTACAATGTGCTAAGTGAATAATATTTGTTTTGCATCAAGGAAAAAATTTCGACATGTATATTTCGTTTGATTCGGTTCGTTTCAATTCAGGATACGTGAATGTTGTATTTTTTTCTAAGTTTGATACGTTTCTAACTTCATAAAGAATTCAAAAGTTTCCCATAATCACATTAATTAAATTACTCGTAGAATTGTCGATGATATAATGCGTGCCGTTTCTGTCTGTCTATTTCCATTATATTTATGTCGGCATATACAAATCGAGTGAGATTGACGAGAGAAAAAGTAGAGTATAACATGCGTGCCGTTTGTCTCCATTGCTTACATTTTTATACGTGTCATTTTTTTCCATTAAGTTTTCATGTTTAATCAAACTCAAAGCATGGCGCAATTCTTTATTCCTTAACGATACTTATCTGTTTTAGAATTACGGGATAAACTTAGAAAAAATGAGTGTAATTTGTTATCTATTTGACTATAGAACCGTACTTAGGAAATTGAATTCAGTTCAACCACGTCTACTTATTTCAATGAAGTTAATGTGTTTAGTTGAGCATATTTAATAAGCAACCAGTCGCATTTTCCTAAAGAAGTTATTCTAAAAGTACATTTGTCGTTGTAATTTAATTATGTGTATAAGGACATAATTTTATTCTTTAAATTTTTCACCTATGATCTTACTTTCACTTCAGTAAAGTCAGAGGAATATAAAGTTCCCATACAAAAAAAAATCATGCAAATATAAATAATGAAATTAACGTAAAAGGGCTACTAAGATAACATGCAAGTTAGTTAAAAAAAGAAGAAGATAACATGCAAGTTTTTAACTTTCCCCCCTCCCCAAAAAAAGGGAAGGTTCTATAAGAATTAAGTTGATGCCACAGTAAGTCTTCGGCTCAGGGCCCATCGTTTTGGACCGTTTGCATTTTTTTATCATTAACGCATCTCCTTTTAAAGGTCCCCGGTAAAAATGCATGCAGTACTGTCCAACTAATGCGACAAAAAATCATATATATATACAAACAGAATAATACTAACAAAAGTAGTATAACCCAAAAATAATACTAGCTACTTAATAGATAACCACATTAGTTAAACAACTGCTAAATTGTTTAAGTTTTCAGGAGGCTTAGGCATATTTATTTAATTTAAATGCAAAATCTTAAGGTGGACCAGGACGTGATTACTATGGGGCTTGACAGTTGACACTTCGTGAATCTCAATTATTTGTGCGTGTTGACCCAAAAAAAATGTTCCTACACAATTTCTTACACCACATTAATTAAACACATATTTGAAAATGTTGACAAGATGTGGAAAATGTTCTTAAAATCCTATGATAGTTCGGTTTAACGTGACGAGGTCTCTGTTCAACTAAAAAATAGCGAGCTGCGAAAATTTATAAGTATGTTAATAGTTGACATATTAATATGGCTCGGATGATAAAAGTAATTAAGTTGCAGCTTTTCATCCCTGGTAAACCTAGAAATTTTAAAACAGACGAATTGATATCTTTATATTTCTGTAGAACAATTAATGTTAATCATGCAAATTTACAAAAGCGCCATCAGTTATTTTCCTTTTTGTTTCCTTTTAAATTTGCATGTAAAGATACCCACACATCTGCATTTATGGTAATGAGTTGGTACATTCACAAGTTAAAAATGAGTTTGTGTGTGTCTAGAATCTAGATATCCCGGTGCATAACTGCATATAAGCGTATAATAATTGAACAAATAATCACAATCCGCACAAAAAGTAGTTAGACAATTATTGTTTAATTATTTAGACAATTAGTCATAAGTCAGATAGTCCATACCTATAAGGCTAAGATAGTTAATTTGGGTGAAACGACGGAGATATTAAAAGGAGACTATACATTAATTGTATTATACTATATGCATAGTCGCGAATATAAATCGCCTAACACAATGCCACCGTCGTTGACAATAATTCTTCTACAGGATCGGAGCTGTTCATAATTGTTGAATATATATATATTTTAGCAATAGAGTGTTTTATGAACTGAGATCCTCTGTTTAATTCCAAGACTTACAACCACGAGTTAAAAACCCGAGAATTTCGAAATTTTGCATTGTAACAAGCTTCATATTCATTATACTTTCATTCCCAAATATTTTTTTCTATATATAATTAATAGACTGGTGGGTTATATACATATCCAATATATATTTTCGTATATAATATTCCATTATTATACGATTATAGCCAAGACATGAACGGACATGTATCTTTACCAAAACAGCTGGGCAGCTTTGAAGATGCAATGTCCGATGATAATATATATCTTTATAAGTAACAACGCGTTTTTTTCTCAGATGACTCCATGATATTGACTTGGAAAAACTAAAATCCGCATTATTGTTGTTTGGTTATATATAAAACCAACAAAAAGTTGTTTGTTATATATAAAACAAACAAAAAGGGGGAAAACATTTAAATGCCACAGCACATAACTTAGACTTTGAATAAATACAATTGACAAAATACGGTCACATAGCTAATTTACAATGCATAACCTGTGAAAAATTGTTCCATGTCCATAGGCCACATTAATCTTAAAAGATAAGGTAATTTGTTATAACAATTTTGAGTCCAAATCCGACTAACCTCGATGAATGGAAACATTCACTGGTCTGTTTATCGATTTTTTTAATATATATAAGTCTATAACATGTGATGGGATATATTTTATCTCTAGTTCTTTTATTATTAGACTACCGTCACTTCATTGTGTCTTTTTTTTTTGTTTTGTATTCAAAATCACTTCGTTATAAAGCTTTTTATAAAAACATTTTGTATCCATTGTAACAATTTTTTTTTTCATGGAAGAATTAATAAGAAGATGGGGTTTGAAAAGTAATGGGTTAGAAAATACAGATTTAATGGTCAGATCACTCTAGATCCACAAAAATATCCAAATTTAATATTATGTAAAATGAAAAAATTACAAATTTAACATTTATGTGGACCCACATCCCAAACCTCCTCCACTCTATTTAAAGCCACGAAACCTAATTCTCCAAAATCACACCAAAAGTCCATTCAATAGCACCAAATTTAATCCCCCACCCAAAAAAAACATGGCATTTCCAAAACTCTTCCTCATAACACTCTTCTTGTATTTTCAAACACTCTTCATTGCTTCTCAACTTCTTCCTTCTTCATCAAACTCTTCCTCAAGCATCTGCAAAACGACACCGGATCCCAAATTCTGC
Source organism: Sisymbrium irio (assembly GCA_000411075.1). NCBI lineage: Eukaryota > Viridiplantae > Streptophyta > Magnoliopsida > Brassicales > Brassicaceae > Sisymbrium > Sisymbrium irio. The sequence goes on along the minus strand of KE154717.1, from coordinate 16,889 downwards.
AAATCAGTGTTCCCACAAACATCACAAGGCAACGTTCGCGAATACGGCCGCTTCTCCCTCCGTAAATCACTAACGCAATCGCGAAAATTCACACGCACGATCGACAAATACCTCAAACGCAACAGTGGACTACTATCCCAATCCGCCGTTGGAGCTCTCCAAGACTGCCGTTACTTAGCAAGCCTCACAACGGACTATCTCATAACGTCTTTCGAGACCGTCAACGTAACCACATCGTCCAAAACGCTGTCATTATCAAGAGCCGATGATATTCAAACGCTTCTTTCGGCGGCTTTGACTAACGAGCAAACATGTCTTGACGGAATCAACACCGCCGCTTCCTCTTCTTGGACCATACGAAACGGAGTCGCATTGCCTCTCATTAACGACACGAAGCTCTTTAGCGTTTCACTCGCTTTGTTCACTAAAGGATGGGTCCCAAAGAAGAAGAAACAAGCCGGG